>OY987271.1:21300530-21538597 GCA_963920665.1 Straminergon stramineum
CGGTTGGGTGGTGTCCCACTTCACACTAGGCCATGGTGTGAGTCCCGTTTAGTGAGTCTCGATTAGTGAGTCCCGAAATGAATTGGATTGAGCCTAGTGGGGAGTTGGGTCCCATTCAAGGGCGGTTAGCACTAGTGGGAGTAGTGTCTCACCGAGTGCTTGGACATCAATGGAAGTTCCGCCCCATGTCATCAAATAACATGCCCGGTGTCTTGTGGGAGTTAAGTATTGGAAGGAAAGGATTGGGAGTCACAGAGGAATGGGGAACCCGTGACTTGGGTTAGAACCTAACATTGTGGGTGCGTAGCATGTGCAGTGTTAGGAGAGCGTGAACCTTAGTGGCACTAAGGTGCTAAGTGTTTGGAAAGTGAGCTTAAGGTGGTAAGTGTCACTAAGGGCGCGACAATATGAGCGTACACATGTTTTGTGGGATTTTATGAGAGGTTCCACAAAAAGTTTTGAAATTTTCTCATAGTTAGAAGATACTCTTCTAGATGGTCACCCAATGAAGCCTACAATGGAAAATTTCCTTGAAATTATCCATGGTGGTAAAATCTCACTAAAAATTAGACTAACTTTTTTATGTTAATAGAATTCTCTCACAAGTTTCAAAACATTTTAATAGCTTGAAGTGCTTAAAACTATAAGATTCCCCAATAATAAACAAAATTAAAAAATTATGGTAGAGTCAACCAACAAATTGAGAGCATATGAAAATAGAATGAGGTCTAAGATAGGTCTTCTTTTACTCCCCCTTACCTACTAAAGATCCTAAACTAGTTACTTTTTACAAAAAAGTGAAATTCCAAAAGTTGGACTTTTACTAATGCTTGGTTTAAAGTTGATGCTAGGTTTCAATGAGATTTTGGAATTAGAAAAAGATTTGGGGGCTTCTATTCGTAAAGAAATGGCCTTTTGAAGTCAATGGTGTAATCCATTTGGGATTTTGAGTCTTTCTTTAAAAGTTAGAGTTTTTGTCCAACATAAAAAGTCAAAATTGAAAAATTAGGATGAAAATTTTAATTGATAAATTTACCATATAAAAATGAGAGGAGGTGGGTGCCCTCGGAAGAGTATAAAAGGACATCCATTTACCTCTCTCATCAGCCCCTTGTAGCCATATTTTCATTATTTGGCACTCGTACTCTGTTGGGTTGATTTATGTGGATTTTGGCCATTTTTGAGCTCAATCATTGGAGTGGGTGTTTTCAAAGGCTTTTCCGCGGTGTCATAAGTCCTTTAATTGTGAACTTTGCCCTGGATGGGCTAAAAAAGAAAGTAATTGGCAGACACCGGACTACTATGGTTGATCCTGAAAGGACAGAATGGATGCAAAGAAAAGGCCATAGTAATCTCTTTAACTAGACCCGAAAAATTGTTGTTCTTTTTTTCTTTTGAGAGATAGTGGGGTCCCTACAAAGGTTATTCTTTTGTACGATTTTTGTATATGAAATAACTAACTTGTACTTGTGGTGTTGTTTATTTTAACTTGATTGAGTTTTGTTAAGGTTTCGACTTGTTTTTTTTCTTTGTACTTACTCTAAGACAACCCACCACCAAACCTCGAGGATGCCACTTTGGGGGGCTTCAAATGTGATACATTTTGAATCTTTGTATACTAACCAAAATATTATACTAACTTGCCTAAGTTGAGTTCTTTTTGTACTAACACATGTGCAACCCCTTGAGCCTATGTTGCCAACCACTCTAAGCCTTGTAAGTTTTATAGTGTCCCATTAGACAACGAAGCTTTGGTTTTTGCAAGTATAGAAATTCTTAGCATAGAAGATTAACCTCTAAAGTCCCAAACATGGTTTTTTGGCATTATAGATATTTTGGGCAGCTCATTACAAGCAAAATTTCCATTTTTTTCTTTGAAATTTTGACACAACATGTGATCGAGGAGAAGCTTTAAGGCCCAACAATTTTCAATATTTTTTGAAAAAAATAAAATCATAGGATGTAGATTGTTTATTACAACATTACAACCATTGAAATTGTCATTTTTCAAATCCATAACAAAATTCTTAACAATTTAGTATTTTCAATCATTATCTACTTTTTTCTACTTACTATTTTTTTCCTATATGTTGTATGATTCCAAATGATTTGAAATTTTTCAAACACGTAGCTAATTTGCCTTGAAGAATGAATTAAAAGAGACACATCCATTATGGACATTTTTTCAGACAAATATGACCTTGTGAAGAACAACTACCCGATTTTTCATAGGGACAAAAAAAGGATTTTTGTCAATTCAAACGCTAATATCTTGCAATCTACAAGGTGGAAATTTATGAAATTTTTCACATGTTCTTAAACTAGCTTACTACAAGATCCTATGGTTACATGTGTCCAAAAATGTTTTTTTTCTAAAATTTGGTTCTTGTCCTAGAAGTGGCAGTTTAAGAGCATTTTTGTTGAAAACATAGTCAAAAACCTTTAGGGGTTAATATATGGCAAAAATACCATTTTCTACCCTATCTTCTACGTCCAATAAGTAACTATATAACCCTTGTGTGTGTTATTCCAAGTACGGGCCTAATCCCCCCTAAACAATAGAGCTTCACTCGTACTACGAATTTTTCATGTTTCTAATTTTTATTTTTAGAGCGTAACTTCTGACAAAGAACCTAAAAAACCCAAAATTTAGCTTGATAGCCAACTTGGAAGCTCAATCTGATAGCCCAACTTAGTCAGTTGGCCCAACAACTCATCTGGGCAACTTTGTCCAGGTAGCAAGTCTGTATTCTTGGCCTTCATGGTCCAAACTGGCTTAAAAATAGGTGACACATTCTTTGAAGGGAAGGAGGGAAAAGTGAAAAGGTAGGATAGACATAAAAGAGTGAGAGGAGAATATAGACTCTAAGTACAAAATAGCCATTAGTAGGCAATAGACTTAGTAGTGTCCACGTCAAAACTCTTCATATAAGTTCCTAACTCCTACTTACAAACACTTAATTGAGAACTCTCTCCAACTTAGAACACAAATTGCAAGAAGGAGGAGGACTATGCTTTGATAAAGGTAGGATATAAAGATTGGAAGAGGATCTCACAAAAACTCATTGGCTACTTAAACATGGAAATAGGTGGTGGGAATAAGGCATTTATTTGAGTGTAAGTGCTCCATTAACCTTCATTTTGTGAGATGAAGCAAGGATAGTAGGAAACCACTTATAAAATAAATACACTAGGAGGAATAGTGCTTAAAGAGAGAAGGGGAAAAGGAAAGAAGGAAGTTGGAAGTTCAAGCTTCTAATGTTGTATTAATCACACATCTTCAAGTAGTAAACAAATCACCCTAAAAGAAATTGAAATTGGCAAACGATGAAGAATTTGATGGAATATCTGACCACCTCCTAGACAAGGCCCAAGTAGAGGTAAGTTGTTAATTACTCTTTTTTTTCTTTAAACTTCTTAATTAACTATTTGAACGTTTAGCTAAGTCAAAGTCAAAGTCAAAGCATTAAGATTAGTCATTTTCCAAGTTTTATATGTAAATTCCTATAGAGAAGTTTTAGAGGTTTTTGAAAACATAAGATATCTAGAAATTGAAGTGAAGACAAATAAGATACAAGTGGATGAAGTCTAGAGCCTAAAAGGATGAAACTTAAGTGGACTCATGAACATGGAACAAGATTAGAAAAATAGGAAGTAATAAAAATCTAGAAGCTAAAGGTGAAATTAAAAGAGAATTTTGAATCATAAATTAGGAGAAAATCATGGATGAAGTTTGGAAAATCAATTAATGGTCAAACTTCATCCATGCATAACTTTCACTAGGAGAAGCCTATTTGGAAGTTTCTTAGCAATTTAGAAAGTTAGATTTATCTTCTATAAAGGAAAAATATTTAAATCCTAAAAATAGTAAATTGCTAGAAGTAGCACTAAGACATAGAGTCAAGGAGAAATCAAACTAAAGGCTTAGACAGTAAATTATAAAAAGAAGTAGAATTGGAACCCTTTAAGAGAGGTCTAGAGGACTCCAATAAGAGCTTAAACTTGAAAAATGACTTAGAACTCTAGAAGGTAATGACGAATGAAAGTTGGAAAAGAAGTTGGATGAAAATGGTGAGAAATCATCCATCCAATGTCAAACTTATAGTTTATGAATGAACTTTTAATCTAGGAACATATCTCAAATTACAAGTTAAATGAAAATAAAGAATTAGGATAAAAGAGTGGATGAAGTTTATTTAGCCCTTTTGCAAATTTGTTGGCTAAACTTCATCCGTCCATATCTTTTTCTAGGAATATTTGATGATTTTGGATTTTATATATTTTCATAAAGTTCAAAAAAATTTCTTTAACTTGGAACTGATCAATTTCTTCTATTGTATCTCTTGTTAAAAACTACAATAGCTTAGCTAAATTAGCCATTCGATTGGAAATTAGATGAGAAGTTAAAATTAGCAAGGCACTACGCATTTCAAAGATACCTCAAACTACACAATAAGATTCATTGCTTAGAAGACACAATGGACCAATGCTAGGCACTAATTAGTGCAAAAATTATGCTTCTAAATTAGAACCTAGTTGTACTCTGCTTCTAGGTCAAAGGTGGATCTAGAAGTGTTCACATACCTTTGTTTTGAACTTTGAGAGGTCCTCTGTATGACTTAATTCCAAGTATTTCTTCATTGAAATTAACCTATGAATGGAAGTATATCAAATCATTCATTTCCTTGATTGTATAGCCTTACTAGAATAAGAGTTGGAATCTGTGAAAACTAGATGACAAACAATGCATCGCATGAGTTGTGACTTTGATGCATTGATGCATACTTCAATGAAGTCTTCATCTATAAGTCAATAGAATGCCCATACAATATCGTTTTGATGAAAAGAGCTCCACTTTTGTCGATTCTCATGCAATGATGCACAGAGTGATTGCCATGACATATTTGCTTCTTCAGCTACGTTGTTGGTAAGATTATAGATTGGAGAGTGTGCATCGATATTGGTCTTTACAATTGTAGTTTCTTGAACAAAATCATATGTGGTGAAATCATCCTCATGATCGAGCTATACCTCATCGTCAGTTTGTATATTAAATTGTTTGCTCAGCAAGAAACTATCTACAGATTGCAAATATTCATAGCTTTCAACTTGAGTCATAATTTTGCCTCATTGATTAATTATTTCAACTGATCAAGAAACAAATAGAAATGACATTATAACTAATTAAACTACAATGGAATTAAAAGTAGATAAATAATTTGACCGATTACTATTCAACGATGACATACACACACACAAGTAACACAACTAGTAAACAATCTATTAAATCTAGAGATCGATTGCCCTACACTCCTAACTCACACTTGAGTTTGAATCCTAACTTTTGAATCTCAATCATAGAGCTTCTACAACTATATCTTAGAAGCAAATTGATCAATTCACACAAGCAAATGAAGTAACCTCAAATTGAAACTTACACAAAGCTAGATATTAAAACAATGAAGGTAGCACATCTAAAAACTGTAGGAATTTTAACACAATAAACACTTAAAACAATTATTAATTATACTAAAATAATAAATATATAGAATCAAAACTTAACGTTGTGCAAAAAGATGAAATTCTCATGCTCTCATTATATTCTAGAGCCTCATGTGTGCATTCAATTACTTGAAGTGGCAAAATAAATTGTTGTTCTTCCAATACTTCTTCCACTTCTACAGTTTTGCTAAACTTTATAAAACTGCAACAATTGCATTTAAAATCACTACTTGGAGATTCAAACGTCATGTACTAATGCATATATATCGTTAATGATACTCTTTGTGCTTCTTCATTTTGTTGATGGTATTGTTATATATTTCAATTAATAAAAATTGAAACCTCTAATGTAGGTTACTAACCATGGTACTTCATAAGAGTGTTATTATTGTAATATTGCTTTAGATCTCTATAGTATAAAATTCATATTAGATGGTTTTGGAGTATTGAAACCATTATTGAAAATGGGTATGATACCAGAGTTACACTTGTGCCTACACCCAACATTGGTCCAAATCAATATGATAATCAATTCATGTATATATATATATATATATATATATATATTAGGACAATTGGTTAGGAACTTAGGATGTTTTGGTAAACAATAATCAACACATTTGTGTTGTTTTTATTTTTTGATTCAGTCAAATTATTATTATTCGAAAATTTACCACATAGGATGCTACATAGGCAAAACTAACCACACAAGTATTGCCACATTTTTATACCTCGTACGTGGATAGGATTGTTATATCAACATATATTATACATTAATGCAAAATACTTAATTAAAATTTTTAAAGTAGAAACATTTTATAATTTAATTTTAAAGAATTCTGTACTATATTTAGATTATTTAATTGTAATTAGCAATTGCACTTAGAATGTTATTTACCTTGATAATCATGGAGAAAAAAAAAAAAACTTTTTATACAAGTGGGGTGATAGGAGATAGAACAATCTTTGTGGAATATATGTCACTTCTTTTGATGTTCATAGAGAAGAGAAGACAAGCTCTTTATACAAGTGGGGTAGTAGGAGGTAGGACAAACTATATGGAATATATTTGATTAGGATGAATAGGAGCTCAACTACTCATAATTAAGTCAAAACTAGTAAACATACTCTAAGTAGAATTTTAGACCTCATTTATACATAATAGATCAATTTTTTTCAAAAAATCTTGAACCAAAAAAAGATTGGAAATCAAACCAAATGTCATCTCCAAAAATCCCTTTGACATTTTGAGCCTCCAGTAAGAAATTATGAATAAATTTCAGAAAGAAAATGTCCCTTCTAACCTCTGTCCAAATTTTTTCCATAACTTTTGATTAGAGGTTTGAAATGTCATACAGATTCTAGAGATCAAATTTGGTTTATTTTTTCACCTCTTCTGAACTCAAAGTTTTTTGAAAAAACTTATTCTACTATGCCAAAATGAGGTCTAAAATTCTACTAAGAGTATGATTAATGAATTTCCAAATCAACTAAGCAAATTTTGTTTGGGGTTACAATCAAAAAAAATTTGTTGATTGTTATTTTTGCAAAGAAATGCAGCAACTAGATCAACACACAAAATTTCATTTTTTTAACAATCAACACAAATCAATTCATCTTGTGTTGATTAGGACCCCTTATTCTTATAGAGATGATGCTTATTTTTGTAATGTTGTAAAAGTCACTTATAAGTTTCAATTTGTGTTCATCTTTTGTAGCTAAAATTATTTTTTGAAGGGACTCATTTGACCATGATTCATAGGATTGTTTATTGGGTTTCTTTGATCTATTGGAATTTACAGGAGGCAAATTCATTATGTGCTTGATATCTATTGTTGATTTTAGGAAAGATGTAATGAGAATTATCTTTGACTTTATTGTATTTTTTCTAACATTGTATGGGTGCTGATTGGCTTGCCTTGCAATTGAAGAGAGTTCATTTTCTGTGAGTGAACCTTCCCTTTGCTTCTACAATCCTCTTTGTTTTTCAAGAGTTTATTTATTTATTTTTTATTTTCTTCATCTTTGGAATGGCTCCAAGCATCTAAATCACTTCTACTAGACTATTGATTGCCTATGTACTCTTCAATATTGAACCTTGTTTCTTTACTAAATTGCTCACCATACTTCAAATTTTTTTCTTTCTTTGGATGATCCCTCACTTGCCTCAATTCAATGAGGCTCTTTTTTGTCCTTGTGATTTGTACATGTAGCCTTCGAATTGACATTTAGGTTATCCCTTTCCATTCTTAAATCGATTTCGATATGCTTTTGGTTGGAGATATTCTTGCTTCCCAATTTTCTTATCGTGTTGCCATTCTTTCTTTTGCCATCATTATTATTGGATTTCCCATTCTCATGTTTTCATCACTAATAAATCTATCCCTTTTCTTACCTTCATCACTATTGAATTTGTCCCTTCTTTTGCCCTGATCATTGTTGACTTTTTTCCTTCTTCTTCCTTTATTATTATTAAATTTGTTCCTTAGTTTTCTTCTCTATGTTGTTATTAGATTTGTTGCTTTAGAAAGAATGCTCTAGAGTATGGCCCTTATCCATCTCAATTCTATTTCTCCTAAGGTAGATCTTCTTCTTACTTTTTTGTATTTTTGCAAATGTCTCAAATTCTTCTTGCTCACTTAATTGTTGGTTTTGCAAGTACTCTCCACTACCATAATTCTCCATTGTCACAACTTCTCTTTCAATCAATTGTATCTTTCTTAAAAGTGTTAGTAATTTCTTCCTACATCATTGTCACTCCTTGTTTTCCCTTTAATGTTTTGAATGTTGTGTGTTTTGTCTTGATTTTGATTTTGGCCCCTCCTTCTAACATTATTGTCCCTCTCCGTTGCAGCATCCTCTCACAATCCTTATGATCCAAAATGGAGTCAATGAGGTCTTCATACTAGCCCTTTTCATCTTGTTCATTTGAAGTAGTATCTTCTTCTCTAATCTATTATTGCTATAATATTCAACACTTGAATTTGCCCCCTCATACAAATCAATGGGTAACAAAGTTTTAATTTCAATTAACAATACTCTATTTTCTTGTAGTTGAATGTACAACTAGTTTTCTTCTGGTGGTACTTTAGCTAGTTTAAGACCTACATGAGAACATTGCACATTTGTAAGAAAACACTTGCAAATGAAATTGTCATATTCTACAAGCCATTTTGTAACCTAATTGCCTCTTCTCTATACTATTGCATTGCAAACTTTCATTTCTCTAAAGTCATCATTTTTCAATATAAAGAAAAGTTGTAACAACATCCAATTTGGTAAAATTAATGTATTAATTAGCCTTTTGGCAATGTTAGAATCGTTGCTACACTTTCGAATACAACAATGGTGAATTCTATAATAGAGAATTAAATATGAAGTGTAAGCCAACTACCTTTTAAAACAATAAAAAATATCCACATGCAATTGTCTTGTCACGACCCTCATCACAAGGCGTGCCCGTGCCACCTTGGTGAGCAAGGGGGACATTGGAGGTGACTCCCCCAAGCCTTGCAAGAGATGAGGTGAGGGGGATTAGGAGTCCCGAGCGATCATAGCGTATTAGCGCTCTGATCCGGAAGAATTTGGGGGCGTATGATACATGCTTTGAAAGGTCTCGAGAAGACGCTTCTAGCCGTCCAAAGAACGCGTGATTTGGACTTGCGAGTCAAAAGTTATGGGCGTTCAAAGTTGGGAGTGTCCCGGTCGCGCCGAGAGTGTCCCGAATCTTTGGAGGGCGATAATTTTGTGACTACTTGTCCGAATGGAGCAAGTGAGTAGTCCATCGGCATCTACGCGTCGCGTAGATGTCGAAAATGGGGTCGCATGTGCGATTTGGATCCCTAATCGCAAAGATTATGCTGGGTGGAAGTTCGAGAGTCCCAAACTAGCACGAATCGGGAGAAATGGGGTGGTCTTCCAAAACCAAAGGGTGTTTAGGAGTCCCCCTTGACATACAAGGGGGGGTCTGGCAAATCCCACAGAAAATACTATAGGAGGGGTTGGTCTCCCTTCTCACTCCCTCTTGGAGCCTTGGTGAATCTCGGTGACTCAAAGTTGGTGGTGTAGAGTCATCACCACTCCAAGGCACCATAGGACACTTGTAGGTGTCCCGTGGCACCGGTTGGGTGGAGTCCCACTCCTTGCTAGGCTATGTGAGGTGTCCTGAATGGTGAGTTCCGATTAGTGATGAAGTAAAAAGTAGCAAATACACAAGGAGCTTAGTATGGAGTTGAGGTTACACTCAAGGGCAGTTAGGACCATGGTAAGTAGTGACATCATGGGTCCTTACACAATAAGATGGAAGTTCCGCCCCATGTTATCAAGTAACATGCCCCGGTATCACGATGGGTGGGTGTGTGCTAGTAGTCCCGGTGATTGGAACTTAGCACAAAGAATTGGAATTGGAGACTAACATTGGATGTGTGTGGCATGTGCAGTGTTAGAAGAGCGTGACCCTTGGTGCCACTAAAGTATCAAGTGCTTGAGAAGCATTGGAAAGGAACTTAAGGTGGTAAGTGTCACTAAGGGGCGCGACATGTCTTGTATTTTGCTTGATTTTGCCCGAAATGGGTTTTTTTTTGTAGATGTGTGCATTAGGTAGTTTGCGTGTCATGGACTAGTTTAATTTAGTGAAGGCATAAGCAAAAGAAGAGGAAAAGCATCTCAAGGCCAACGTTGGAGCAACATCACAAAGCATAATTATATAAAAAAACATTAATCTACAAAAAAGGCATGTAAATCTAAACCTCATGATAAGCAAACAATGAAGGAAGATGATGAAGGAATAGATCACAAGGGACTATGACAAATCCTAATCCAAATAGTACAAACATGGTGACAAGAAGATGACAAGACAATTGGTTACGAGTCAAGGTTATAACATTGAAAGTCAACTTAGAAATCACTATGAAAGCAAGAAGACGGTAAATAACAAAAATCTCATCAAGAAAATCAAGGACAAAAAATCACGACAAGGTACATTTTGCAAACAATAAGGGTGAGTACTTGAAGTAGATAGGAAAAAACCCATGGCCATGCTCCAAGAGAAATTCAAAACCAATAACAAAGCAATGTAAAGGAGAGAGATCAATGTTGTACAAAGGCAAGGCGATCTCTACATCAAATTACCAAATAACTAAGGTGAGGAGTAGTAAGAGTAATTTAGGGTCTAAAACAACAATATTGACTTCCAAAGGTGAACAAGTACATCACAAGACAAGGCAAACAAAACATGAAAAGAATCCTAAAGAAGGTGAAAAAAACAAGGTGACCATGGTTGGGGACTATTGCTATAGACCCTAACAAGAATAGAAAATTGGTTGAAGAAAATATGAAGAAGGTGACATGAAACTCACAACAAAATCTCAAAGAGACCAAAAGAATTCACAATATACAACAAAGGAAGATAAAGATGATCAAGTTACTAGGGTGACAAGTTATATTACAAAAGATGAGAAGATCAATTATGACTAAGTGATGTATGTTATAAGATTTGCTCACTATTTTGTAGCTTTTCGGATTGATATTGTTCTATAGAATAGTTCATTCATCCTTATTTACCACTTTTATATATTGTTCTAACTTTAAGGACTTATATTGTATTTTTTCAATTAATATAAGGGTGATTGCAAGAAACACCTCATTTTTGGCTCCCAAACGCAACTTTGGGCCATAGAACTAGCAATACTATAAAGTACTACTAGTACTATGTGTCAAAAATGACTCTATAGATCTAAATCATCAATTTAGTACTATCTAGTTTTATAAACTATTACAGGGTACTTAGAAGCCACTAAGATTAGAAAATAGCAAAAAAAGGGTGTGTGGACCTTTTCATTTTTAGTAATTAAAAAAGAAATTAAAAAATTTTCATACAAAAATCCATTTTCCTAGAGAAGATTGCACTTGCATTGCACCAAAAAAAAATTTTAGGAAATTTTCCCTCTTTGTAGCCTTCATACAAAGGAAGGTCACTTTAACTCCATGTGTGCAACCGACATGTTTCTATTTTCGTAAAAATTCATTGTCAATCTTTGTAATGCTCGTAGACTTCCAACATGTCCAATTTGTAGCTTTGAATTTGCATTTTTGGGCCAAAAATAGGACTACCTTCCCCCCTCCAAATGGACAAAGTAGACACCCGATCGGGGACATGCAAAAAAAAAGTAAATTTAAAAAAAATTATTCAATATCTGCAACTATTGAATGTATCTTCTTTTCAAATTTCACACCCAATGGATAAATGATGCTAAAGTTATGACCAAAAAACCACGTGTCCAAGCCTCCAAGGTCAAGGGGACAAAAATTAGAACAAGTGTCTCTTGCAATCACCCACAAGACAACTCCATTTAAGCTTGTCTACCATTTAAACTATCTGAGTTTTATAACATGGTATCTAAGTGATGAAGTCTTGAAGCATTGGAGTCTTCAAATATATGAGCTTGAGAAAAGTAAGGGTCCATAGTCGACCACCACAAGGTGTACTACATGAATCAATAAATATCATGGAAAGATACAATCTACTACTAACAATCAAAAGAAAGGCAAGGAGGAAAGCAAAATAAGTGAAAGGAAAGATGTCTCTATAGGAGACACAAACAAACTTACTAGAATAGGGAACTACTATGTCAAGAGTCTTCAAATGCGAGAAATATTGACGAGAGAGAATTGGTGGATGATTGCAAAGGAAAGGTTCAATCTTGAAGTTTTCCATCCAATCTTGATGGAAAAACATTCACAATAGCTCAACTTAAGTCAACAAAAGTTAGTTCTCTATCTACCATAAGCTACCTACTAAGCTTAAAAGTATGATGAGTCATGAGTATTTTGGCTCTTTTGTCTATAAATCATATGTCTTTGGATTGAATCTTGAATAATTCTTTTGATCTTTAAACAAAAATGTATTGCAATCTACATGGTAAAAATTTTAAAAACTTCTTCCACACAATTTATTAGTAGTTTGGTATCAGATCCTCTACAAAACAAACGAAAATTTAAAAAATTCACTTTCAAATAGAAATGACAATTTTGAGTATTTTTGTGAAATAAAAAGGACTTAATTTTTTAATGGTTATAGTTGTACTTTTTTAATGCATCCCATATAATTCTAAATATGTTGAATATACTACATAATTCAATAGTTATATATTAGTTGGACTCATATAACTTTTGACATTAGTAGTTATTACAACACAATAATATACTTGTCTTTAGTGTTACAATAGAAGGGTGCAAATTCTACATTTTTCAAAATTGTTATGTTATTCCAACAACTATGGCAATTAAACCATCATAGACTTGTAACAAAAAATATAAATTTTTAATAAAATATGAGAACAAAAATACTTCAAATTTACTATTAGTTGCTCTTTATGCCCAAATCCAAGAAAACTTTCAATGTGTTCATTACCTCTAATAATTCAATAGTTGCAAATATCTCTTACACAATTGTAAAATCAAAAGTATTTAAAATTTTATTTATTTATTTAATCTTTTAGTATAAAAATAATTCAAATTTTCATATTTAAGCCCTTATAAATTCAAATTGTATATGAACCTTTTGTTAGGCATGAAGTATGGTAAGTAACTTTGAAATGGTTGTGTTGTTGTGGAGCTCTTGTATGGTATAAAATAAATGTGGAGTATATAAGGAGTCAAGGACTTTGTTTCCACTTGTTCTTAATTTTGATTTGACTTCAAACCACTTAGTAAAGTCTTATAGGAGGTAAAATCCTAAATTACCACATTAGTTGAGATGAATTTTGTCCTATTTTTTCTATTAGTAGAAATAGTATTCCATACTATTCAAACCTTTTCAAAGTTACTATCTCTTGAAAAAAGACAATCATATCCTTTTGTCCTCTAAATATTAAAAACTTAAAAAAAACTAGACATCCAACAAATATATTTTTTACAACCCCTCCTATATAAGGTATATGTTGATAAGTTGATATGTTCATACTAATATGCATATGGGCATATAGACATAGAGTCCTAGTATATAAATATGAATATAGATACTCTATACAAATATTGGCATTTAAATATGGGTATGCCATAACATATGGTCACATATCATATATTAATTGTTATCACATATGCATTCAAAAAAGTCCATATATGGTGTGGAGGTAATGAAAATGAATATTAATTTTAATTTTAATTTTTTTGATTGGGGTAGTGAAAAATTAATAAAAATGTATTTCTTAAAATTTGTGTGTGTGGTATGCCCTTTGAGTGACTATGCACTCAAAAGGGACAACTACTCACTATTGATCATTGTAGTCATTCATCATACATTCTTGCCAATTTACACAATGATTTTGTGAGTGACATTTTTCATGTATAGAGGCTTTCTTTGAATTTTATTTTATCCTAAAAAAGCTCTATAGGAAGAAAAATGTAGATTTTGTGCTTTTGAAGCAATATTAATTAAGGCTTTAGATGAATGCTGGCATAAGTTCTTCATCTTGTCAAGTTATCCTCATCTTCCCATTTCAAGATGGACTAATTCATAACCATGCACCGAAATCATAAAACATCGAGTGACTAAATTACTTACATCGCTTAAGAATAGATAGTAATTACTTTTTCAACATACTTAGAATGAATTCCATCCATTTTGTATAGCTCATATAATGAACTTATGAAAAAAATTCATAATTCAATTAATGGATGCCAATTATTTCTTAGAAATGAATGAAATCAAAAATTCCTTTTCAACCTATAGTTGTATAGTTGTGTCTTGTCTTTTGAGTGGATAGTGAGGATGAGGTGCATTTCAATTAATGCAACCCCCCTCCATTCACTCAAAAGCCCTTGTGGAAATTGTCCATGTGTTTCAAGAGAATAAAAAAGACCCTCATTTAATTTATTCTTAAAATAATTATGAACCTGACCCCCCCCCCCTTTTATATGATTAAATTTTTTTTTATTCATCCAGTACCCCCTTCTCCTATTTGTAATTCTAAAGGAGCTAGGTAGTTGCAAATAATATGGGATATGTGACTATATGTGTTTCATATAAACTCTTGTCCATATCTGTTTTTTGTATCCGTATCTGTATCTTAGATCCATGTTTGTATCCAAATATGTATTTCTTATTTTCCAAGATCATTGACAAATCAAAAAGGGGAGGGAATTTTTCTTAAAAATATCTAACAACTTGATTGTTTTTAGGGCGGGGGGTCGGTTCAATTTTCAAAAATGGCAAGTTTGCATCTTTCGAGTGGATAGTTGTATAGATCAATGACCAAACAAAAAACAAAATGCTTGCCTTATTGGAAATTCACACAATGAGTATGACTTTATCTAAGGGTTCAAACTACTTTAGTATCTCATTGGTCCATATCTATGAATTCTAATCATCCCCCCAAAAAATCAAGTGACTTTGTATAGTAATAGTTATGTAAAAATTTTCATGGTCTTATGTCAAAATATACACTTTTTCAAAAGACCATGTATAAATGTTGCCATATTTTGTCACACTGGTCTAAAAGTTTTTTGTTAACTTCTCAATGCTCAAGGCACCATTGAATTTTAATGACAACAATACTTTGGAGTTAAATAAAACCTTATTGATTAGCCATTTTGAGTAGTTTATGCTTTTAAAAAATTCTTTTTGAGTCTATTTTTAGCA
The DNA here is from genome assembly GCA_963920665.1 of Straminergon stramineum. NCBI lineage: Eukaryota > Viridiplantae > Streptophyta > Bryopsida > Hypnales > Calliergonaceae > Straminergon > Straminergon stramineum. Next base: position 21,315,673 of record OY987271.1, read on the forward strand.
TCAAAAATTTGTTTTTGAAATTGAATGGTTCTGATTTTTCTATTAGAGATTTTGTGCAAGGACGTTCATTGCAAATCTTGATTTTCTAGTGTTGAGAGCTCTTGGAAATAAGCCTCAAATACACTAAATTTTGGAGAAAAAATCACATTAGAAATTCATTTAAAAAAATTTAGAGGAGACTTTGAGAAGCCATTTCTTGGTTGGATTTATGCATGTTATGTCCTTTAACCTCATATTTTTTTGGTGATCAATTTTTTACACTTAACATGTAAAAACAGGGGATTGAAAGACTTCAAATTACTTTCATAGTTTTAACCTTCATGATCAAACATTGTAATCTTTTAATCCATAAGTGATTTTGTTGTGTTTTCTTTCCCATGTGATCTCTAGCATGTCAAATTTGAGTTTGTACGTTAACAATTCAATTTTTTTTATAAAAATTATCAAAACATTGACTTTCTGTTCAATATAGAGCAAACTTTGTGAAATCAAATTCAAAAAGCCCTTAGGCATCTATACCTAAAATTAGTTAGTTAGTTAGTTAGTTAGTTAGTTAGTCATTGAGATCTAAAAAACTGTGAGTCCCTAGACAATGTTTTTAATAACATTGGAAAGTTCTTCTTGAAGAGGAGTGCACAGACTTTGTTTTGTGGTGATTAGACCTAAGGTGTGAAAGTTATTGAATTTCAAAGTTTTGTGAATTAGAAAATTAAATTAAATTATCTTTTATTTTGGAAAAGAATATAACTTTCACATGGCATGTCCAAACGCCATGAAACAAAACCCTTGCACTCCTTCCTTCGTGCATTAAAGATAATGAATTTCAAAAATTTCAAAATTTCAAAATATTTTTACTTTTATTTTGGTTGTGGCAAGGGCATAGGGCATAGGGCATAGGGCACACTAGTTTAGTTTTTTTATTATACGGAGTATTAAATTCTATTTAAAGGCTTATTAACGTGGTTACGGGTCGACAGCCCTGGCCCGTCAATCTACCAAGTGCACCGGGTCAATAATTTTCCCATCCCCAAATGTTTAGTTTCCATAGATTCCACAGTCACTCTTCTCTCCACAACAACGACGAACTTAGAATCTACATTTCGCGAAGATTACTTCGTCACTGTGCACTGAATTGCTTTCAGGTCTCGGAGAAAAGCAGGGATCCCTCAGCCATCGGCATAGCTGGAGCTCGCTTGCAGTGTCCTCGTGCAGATGTTGCCTTCCCAGCAACCCCTGTGACGCGTCCTCCATCTGCTTCTTTTTCAGCTCAGCCGGGCTCGTTTCGAGGAGCTCTTCGATTTGATCTCTTGCTGCGTCCGTTTGGGCCATTGTCGTGGCATTGGGAGCTCCTTTAGGGTTTGATTCGTGGAAGGCACCGTGAAATGTTGTGAATCCTTCGGGGTTGGGGAATTAGGCGCTATAGAGGTTGTGGAGTCAGGACCTAACGGTTTGGAGCCTGTCAGGTGCAGATCGGGCGAGAAGACGATGAGTTTGACTGGGCGAGGAGGCGTTATGGGTGGGCAATGATGATGGACGGAAGCTCAGTGTGAGCTTGGGATTTTTAGGTCTATGGAGGCTTGATAGTGCTGTGGTGAAGGCGCGACATTCTAGAAGAGGAGATTTGAATCTTGAATCGTTGGCTCTGTTTGGAAGGAGCGATTTCCTTTCACAATGGGGACCAGATTGAGGTACGTTTGCTTCGGTTGCCTGTCACGACCCTTGGAAATGTTTCGCAAACGTTTCTCTATCTAGAAATTTTCATCGAGTTCTGCGAGGTCGTTTATGATCTTGTCAGCTGCCGAACCCTGATCGTTTCGTCTGATTTGCAGTCTGGATGTTCGGCGTTACAGTAGTGTAACGTAACTTCTCTCTTGTGGATTTTTGCTCCCTTACATTTCGGTCTAGTAGTTGGTAAATGCCATTCATGGCCTGGGAGAAGGGGATTGCAATCAGCTGAACAGCATGTTTGTAACTATTCCAAAGATTGAATGCCTCACTACTTGAATCCTTGATGACCAAGATTTTGCAATTGGTTGGGAGGTAATCAGTACACTTTGGTAGTCACGCTGCTCATTTCCTTAGTTTTTTTGACACGAATTCTTTCTTCTGAGTAGCAGTAGTAGCACGCTATAGTATGGCGAAAGTAGTGATGTTGTCTCCTCAAGCTATCTCCTGCCTAATCTTCGACGTACGTTCGACGTATAAACCCTAAAATTTGAATGTGGTGCACCGGTTCGCCACTCTGGACGTCTGGAAATATCGACTGATATTAGCGGAGTATGCTGACGGCCATTTTTTATTTTTTATTTTTCTCCTTCGTCAAAGGTGAATGTAGTTAGTCGTGCGCCGAAGTGGATGTCTGCGCGGATTCACCTTCAGCTTTGGCGTTGCACAATTTTTTAATGGCATGTAAATTTTGTCTAATTATTTGTCCATTGCAGCAGTCTTATGTTGCCCTCTGTGATCACTGGTTTCTTTGTGACAGGGACATGATCCGGTCCATTCGGACTTGTAAAACCGCTGCAGAGGAGAGAAGCGTTGTGGCAAAAGAGTGTGCAGTGCTCCGAAATGCCTTTAAAGACAACGATCAGGATTACCGACACCGCAATGTTGCGAAGCTCATGTTCATCCATATGTTGGGCTATCCTACTCACTTTGGTCAGATGGAATGCATCAAGTTGATCGCTGCTGGCAGTTTTCCTGAGAAAAGAATTGGTTACTTGGGTCTCATGTTGCTACTTGATGAGCGCCAGGAGGTGCTGATGTTGGTGACTAATTCTCTGAAAAAGTAAACCATCACGACCTTCGATTGTGGTTGTTGTGTCTCTAGATGTCTCTAGGTTATATGTCAGCTATTCCATTTCTACCCAGAACTGCCTATCCGTGGTTTGCGTGAAGAACCATAGTGCTTCCTCAAGGTTTTGAATTCCACTTTGCAGAGACAACTCTTGTGAGTCATGTGCCCATGCAATGCAGCTTCCACTTGGTTAGTATATGAATGTGTACTGACAATTTCACATCTGTTCATTGATTGCGCTGCAGTGACTTGGACCACACCAATCAGTTTATTGTTGGGTTGGCGCTGTGTGCACTCGGCAACATTTGTACCGCTGAAATGGCTAAAGATCTTGCTCCAGAAGTGGAAAAGCTTCTACATAGCAACAACTCCTATATTCGTAAGAAGGTTAGGCGAACTATGTAAAGATTTATGGCGATTTCTTTTGATTTTCAGAAGAGAGCTTTTAGTTGATGACATGAAACAATATGTTAGATTTGATGCGGATTATATATTTTCAAACTCATAATGTACGAAATTCTTCATGCCCCAAGCTCCCCTGCAACTATCTGTTTGCAACCCGTATGTGCATAGGAGACGGTTTTCTTCTTTCCAGTCGTGTGGGAACAGGATGTCCTCATCTCTTCAGTTTTGCTTTTGTGGTCTTGCAGGCTGCGTTATGCTCTGTGAGGATCGTTCGGAAGGTGCCGGACCTTGTTGAGTATTTGACAGTTCCAGCTACAGGACTTCTCACAGACAAACATCATGGTGTCCTGGTAGCAGGAGTGAAGCTTTGCACAGAGCTTTGTCAATCCAACGAGTTAGCCCTTGAACATTTTAGGAAGGTGTGTGTGCATGCTCACTTGGATGACCATGCAAGCTTGCCATATGTATGCAGACAGTGGTTGTTCATCCTCGAAGAACTGCGTTGCTTTTTCGGAAGACGTTTTTGTTGGATATACCACGGGTCTTCTTGCAAACTTAGAATATGTAATGATGATTATTGATTTGCCAATCTCAATTTGCCTGTTTGTGCAGCATGTGTCGTCTATGGTCCGGGTGTTGAAAAACCTGTTGGTCAGTGGCTATGCGCCTGAGTATGATGTCAATGGGATTACGGACCCCTTTCTACAAATCAGGCTTCTTAGGTTGCTGCGTTTGCTCGGGAAGGGTGACGCTGACGTCAGCGACGTCATGAGTGACATACTTGCTCAGGTCAGCATTCACTCCAGCTTTAATGCGATTCCTCTCCAGCAAGTAATTTCGTGGTTTCCTTTTATTGAGCTCATAAATAACTGTTTTGAAACTCTTTTTACAGGTTGCAACAAATACCGAGGGTAGCCACAATGCAGGCAATGCAATTTTGTACGAATGTGTGCAGACAATCTTTGCTATAGAGGCCATTGGAGGTCTTCGAGTACTAGCAATTAACATTTTGGGTCGCTTTTTGGCCAACCGCGACAATAACATAAGGTGCACTCTTTCTCGGCATGCTTGGACATTCCTTGGTTTTAGAGTGGATGGACTGCTCTGGATTGTTAGTATCCTAGACTTTTCGATGCTTCGAGGTCTGGGCATATGCAAGAATATGAACCTTGCTAAATAGAATTCTCGATGCTTATCTCCTTCTCTCAACGTAGACCATCAGTTCTCAACGTCCTTTCTCAACGTAGACAGGAGGGAATAGACCAAGATATAAGGACAGTACATTTATATGGTGGACCATTTACATATTACACTGCTCTGTCTTCATTTTGAGTGCCCATACCTGTATTACATATCTGAAATTTGAACGTGAACCAATAGTGTGGCTTGTGTGTGAATATTGTTGCAGATATGTTGCTCTTAACACCCTTGTCAAGGTTGTATCAGTGGATACTCAAGCTGTTCAGCGGCACCGTACAACGATAGTTGAATGTGTCAAGGCATGAAATCTAACTTCTTAATTGAGTTATTCGGTTTAGTCTACAAGCCTAAACCCTTAAGTCGTGCCATGGACGACACAGCGTGCTGACATTGGAGGCTGTATATGTGTCAGTCAGCTTAAGCCGACAAATTTTCTATTACTACACCGTTGAGTCAATCATGAAGGCACTCCTAATAGTTTTTCATGTTATCGTAGGGTCAGCTTTTGTGTGCTTTAACGTTACGATACCCCTCTGCCTTTGTATAGATTTCACGAATTTAAGATTCATCCTTAGCTCTTTCTATGAAGTTTAATATATTAATGTGACCGCAGTATGTTCTGTACAGGATTCAGATGTCTCCATACGGAGACGAGCTCTCGAGCTTGTTTGTGCGTTGGTCAATGAAACTAATGTCAAGGTTTTGACAAAGGAATTGGTTGAATATCTCAAAGTCAGTGATCCTGAGTTCAAGGGAGATCTTACTGGAAAGATTTCTGGACTTGTCCAAAAGTAGGTCATCTATGACGTCCTTTGGTATTTTGTTGTCTTGCATTGATCCTTTGCCTTTTTGTCGCCAGAGAAGGCTCAGTGTTTTAGTTTGTTTTTAAAATGGAGTTTAGTTTTTATTTAAATTGACTTCCATCTTTGTGGTTTACTATTTAGAACTGTAAATTAAGAAGATTCTGTGGAATCTGTGGAAGAGTTCTGAACGTATTCAAATCTTGCAGATTTGCACCAAACAAGCAGTGGTATATCGATCAGATGGTACTGCTCATGGTGGAGGTATTTTTGGCACCTTTGCATTAAATTCCACATCATTGAACTTGAGAGGCCTGTGTCTGCGTATATCCTTAATTGTAATGCTGGCTGTTGAGTGGTGCGTCACCAATGCACAGCTCTTTCAGCTCAACTTACACCTGACCTGTATTTGCATTTTGTTGGGAAGAATTTTAGGGTGGGATTGAGGTGAGTTAGAGATGTTGATTAGATGAAATGATCTTGCACTTCTTGGTTGTAGGACGAGAGTGTCTGGTCTTGATTTTGAACTCCTCAGAAGTTTGGTAATTATCCTGGTATCTTGATATTCCAGATACCAGCCGAGCGGTTTTGCTTTGTGAATATACCTGACTGTGCCCATGGTGCCAATAATGGTGTCCTGATGTGATGTGCAGGCCGGGAAATATGTTACTAGTGATGTGACAAGATCTTTGGTTGTCGTTATAAGCAATGCAAATGATCTTCAAGGTTACACAGTTCGAACCCTTTATCGTGTGTTTCAAGCATGGGACGGACAGGTATTTCACTCTGAATGAGATATTGACGGCATGTGGGTAGTGATGATGGGGCTGTCGTATGTGGGAGATACTGTCAAGGGGCAACTTACTGCATATACAAGCTATTCTAAGTTCACAGATTCCGGACAAGGAATACTGGAACCAGCTTTCGCTTTTAACATATTTAACGCACTCGGAGTAGGCTGAAAATATTTAATATTTAATATGTTTTCTGTCATTTTTAATGCAGTCCATCTAGTGGCTTAATTTTTTTTCTGAAAATTAACATTTAATGGACGTGGTGGAAGTGCTAGTTTACTCACTAGGCAAGTGTTATTCAGAAGCACATCCACTAAGCTCTTGTTGTGTAAGTGCAGGAAAGTCTTGGACAAGTCACTGTTTGGTGCATTGGCGAGTATGGAGAGATGCTTGTTAACAATGCAATTGAGTTGGACGGCGAAGAACCGTTAACTGTATGTTTTTTGCCTGCATTGCTTGTGCTCACTGTATTGCTTTAAGGAGCTGAGGTTTGTGCTTGCAGTCCTGTTCTCGTGGTAGCTTTTGGTGGTCTTTGTAATATATACTAGGCAAGTTAGGAAATGATTTCATTGTCTAATTCCAAGGGTGTAAAGTTTTGAATTAGTGCATGGCTAATCCTTCATTGGGTTAATCTTGACTTGATTAATTGGAAGGTAGTTCGTGGATTAAGTGGAATGGTCGTTTGGTGTTGCAACAGGTAACCGAGTCAGATGTCGTGGACGTTGTTGAAAGTGTCTTGAAAGACTCAAGAATCACATCCACTACAGTAGCTTTTGCACTTACAGCACTCCTGAAACTGTCTTCTCGTTTTCCTGACTGTGCTGAGTAAGTTGGAGACTAATTCATGTCGGTGCCATATGTTAGTGAACCTTGGGTGTTCATGGTCTTTATGCTATAGTGCGTGATTCTTTAGGATACTCCATGATTGTGTTGTATTCATCCTGTCGTTTCTGTTTCTTGATACATCTGGTTAGACGTGTGTCTTTGTTGCCGATGTTTATGTGCGCCTTCTTGCAGGCGCATCAAGGCGTTGATCTTGGAGTACAAGGGGAGTGTAGTACTGGAGTTGCAGCAACGAGCTATTGAGTTTGGGTCAATCCTTACCAAGCACAACGATATCAAGTTAATATTCTAACCTGCTTTTGCTGTATGTTATGTTTATGGTTGGAGTTTGTAATAAGCTGTATCCTACTTATTTTTGTTTCAGACCCCATTTGGTAGCATAAAACTTGCCACGATTCCAATCAAGATGCTGGCAATGTAGTATTCCTTAAGAGTTACTATTCCAACGGTTGTGCTTACTCGCTTTATTTGTGCTCCTAGCAAGTCCGCTCACTTTCACTTGCCTTGATTTCGTTATCAGGGCAGCGCTTGTGGAGAGGATGCCAGTTTTAGATGAGGCTACATATTCCGCGAAACATGAAATGGGTGTTGATGGGCACCATACTACTGCTGCTGTAGTATCAGAGGCCAACGGCAATGGTCATCCCAAACAAGCAAACGGAAAACAATCTACTGCCACTAGTAACCTTATGGATCTGCTTAGCTTCACTGATGAGCAGCCATCCTCTCCATCCAAATCTGCAGGGGATACCTTGTTAGATCTTCTTGGTGCTGGGCCTATGGGTGGTAGTAACTCTGTTATTTCTCCAGGTACTTGTTGCTACCCAATTATTGCTTGATCAAATTGCAGTTTGCATTCATACAAGATTTTCAGTGTAGACTGAAAGTTAAGTCTCAACTTTCTTGGTTTTCGGTGCGTCTACACTCTACCAGCATCATAATTGAGAAGCCAGAACACACCATAGGTGGGAAATCAGTCCAATTTCGTCTCTTAGGATTCCTTCCAATTTCACTCTTTCTGCTAGAAGCCCACTGAGTATGTTTCTATATTGTGTCACAGTAAAACACTCGGCAGGAGGGGCAGGTATGTTGTTGGACCTTTTGTCATTAGATGGACCAGCTCCACCGACATCTACAGCCACCAATTCCTCACTGGCAGGGCTACTAGATGATCCCGTTGCAAAGTCTCCGTTGGGCAACCTTTCTCTTGATGGTGGTACACCCAAAGGTCCCCCTGCAGTTGTGGATCCCTTCGCTGATCTTACATCCTCGGCAATGTCTGCACCTGCACCTTCTCCTACATCTACTCCAGGTAAGTTTAATACCTAGTCATCTTCTATTGCTTCGCGCCTCGTGCATACTGCTCATTTTTGTGCTGAAGTTGATCTCCAAATTGTTAATTTGTGCAGTAGCATTATATTGTAATTTATTCCTTGTGACTTTTATTTATATGTGGTTCCTTGTCAGGTGTCCCATCTGTTATTGCCATGCAAACAAGTGGGTTAAAGATTTCATTCGACTTCACGAAATCCGTCGAGTCACCGAAAACCACTGTCATCAAGGCCTCCTACAGTAACCTGTCATCAAATCCTTACAAAGATTTTGTTTTTCAAGCAGCAGTTCCAAAGGTATTTTGTTTACACTTCCCTTATTTTATTATTTTGTGATCTACCAGACACTTATTACTCGGTAGTTTTCTTTCGTAAGTTTAATATTTCTAGTTTGTGTGCTTGCCTGTCGTGAAAATTAAACGACTTGAACCTGGTGAATATGATCCTCTTTTCTGTGCTAGTTGCATGTAGGTTTAGTGCTGGAAACAAATCATCTTATTGGCAGTTTCTCCTTTTGAAATTGGTACCTTTTGCTGCAATCTAACGTAGTCAACGTTATTCTCTTTGCAGTTTATCCAATTGCAGTTGGAGCCTGCCACAAGTGCAACTCTCCCTCCTAATTCAAGCAACTCCGTTTCTCAAGTGATCAAAGTCACCAACAATGCACATGGACAGGTGCCTGTCGTTCTCTATTCCCTTCGAACTTAAATCATTGATGTGGGACGTTCACCTTTCAAAATCTTAGGAGCTCCTCTGCAGGAAAAGTCTTGTTTCAGTGTTCTTACGCTGAATAATTTTGCAGAAAGCTTTGGTGATGAAGTTGAGAGTGAGCTACAAGGCAAATGGACAAAATGTGTTGGAGCAAGGGCAAGTTAACAACTTCCCTTCAGGTTTGTAGTTATTTTAAGTTCTATGTTCCGAGGACGTGGTTGGTCTTACAAAACAGCTGCCTAGGACTTTTATGCAGGAGCTGTTGTGACATGTTGGATTCTGGGCTGGCCAGTAAACAATTTTTTCTTAGGGAGGGTTAGATACTTGCAGTGTAGATAGGTGTTTGTTAGAAACTAGTCAGTGAAGGAGCATTTGCTTCTTGATAATTCCATGATAAACGTGGAAGTTCTTCTATTGTATTGTCTACAAAAGCTAGGGACTGTAAGCTCGTACTTGTCAGCAGTTTTGGTCAATCATCAGGGAGAACTTTTCTACCTCTACAATCAAGCCAATGGCAATCAAGCTCACTGCCAGCGATATATATTGACATCTTCTGATTCAGATAGCTCTAACGCAGTGGAGATGTTAGGCGCAAAGATGAGATGTAACCTGTCGGGCCTTCTCTTCACACAGGTTTTTGCCTCTGCAAGGTGGCTTGCAGAGTTGTCTTTTATTTTTCTGGTTTTGATGCTAATTTCTTCTGGCATACTCTGCTGTAGCCTTGCTTATACAAACCTGTATGCTTGTCCCTTTTGGGATGAAGCTATGGGATGTATTTTTGTTCGCTCTCATTTAAATGCATCCCACCGAAGCTCCCATCTGAAGCTCCATATTCTACACCCAAAGTGGTCCTTTTCAAGTCTCTGCTCCTCCAAAGTTGTCACTCTTGCTGTCTCCTAAAAATCATAAACTACCATCTGTGTCGTTTCTAATTAACTGGTTGTAATTATATCCTCTCATCACTACAGTTCTCCAAGGGCATTACTACACTGATTGAGGGAATTAACACCATGTTTACCATTGTAGTCTCCATTGCATGAACAGAATATTTTTACCATTTCATGGATTTGTAGGCAGTAAGGTAGCTAACACCTAGAAGCAACACTTTTTCTAGTCCCACTACTGTATCTCAAAGGTGGAATGATTCATTTTTTTTAATGAGAGTATTAGTGAACTCTAGAGAAATGCAACTCAAGTAGTTTTGCAAGTTTATGATGCTCTACTAATATTTTGTAGGTTTCCAGAAGTTGAGAATGTTGGATGGCCTAGAGGAAGAAAGTAAACTCCGATTTGAAATATGTGTGAATGAGTGTCTGTTGGGAATGGCTCAACTAGCTAATCTTCATGGACATGGACCTAGATGGTGACCAATGTCTAGGAAGAACCGGCACCTAGTTCAAAGTTAGCTAGTGGAATTGGATAAAAAAAACAGTTGCAATTTGAGATCATTGGCACAAAAACGTGAAAAAAATCTTTAAAGAATTCTATTTTGAGTATAAAATAGAGAGAATAACCAAACTTTGGACTTGAAAAACTAGTTCAATATGGGAATTGAAGGAAAATAGTTGGTTAACTTCAAAAAACTTCTTGAACATTGATAGTGACTTCCATCCTTGGTGTCTTCATTAGGAGATAAACCCCATATGACAATATAATCACTTGACCTCCAACTATAAATGGGTGGACTATGGTCATAAGCACCCTGCCAAAGCAACTCGGGTGGATTGACCCCCTCACTCATCCCCCCCAAGTCAATCCAGGGGTGCATGTAAAAATAAAACCCTATTTTGTACTTCATTAGTTTATCTTCTATACCTCTCCAAGCTAATTTGGGGCCTGTGATTACAAATATGAATTCAAAATTTTCAAATTTTTATCATGCGTGACAAATAAAAAATTTCAGGGTTTTACCTTGGGGCCAAGCGAGGGGATCAATCCACCTTGGCCACCAAAGCTTGGGTTTGAATTCATGACTACCTCACTAGTATACCGAAGTTGCAAATGCCTTAGGGTAGCCTATACAAATTACTAGACTCACCTTGAATGGACACTCCCAAAGCTCAAAATGTCTCAATTTTCATTGGTTCCTTCCAAAAACTCCTCACCTCTCATTGGTTGCTTTTGAATAGTTGTGGTAGTTTTGAGTCATGGGAGTGTTCATTCAAGGCCATCTTTTAGGTGTCCGAGAGTGGAAGGTATTGCAATTAGGAAAAAAAACACTTGATTTGTCATTACCCTAAGGTTACAAATACTATCCAAAATACAGTACAACAAAACTTAATCCTTGAAACTCTCTAGAGGCCTATAAGTGTCCAATGAATGACTTCCATTGCAACTATAGAAAAGAAGAATGCACATACTAGGCCTAACCTCTATATGCCTAAGCCTTTACAAATATATTTTGACTACAAAAAATGAGCATGGGCTTATAGTCAACTCCAATGAAACAAAACAAAACAAATTCAAAATCTAACTATATAGATGTTTAAAGAGCTTCTTTATTAGTATGCATACCAATTTTGAGTACAAAATTGCATAGGAGTTGTAAAATTATAACAAGAGAAATATACACTTTCTATTTTTCGTATGTTGTCCCTCTCACAATGTTTCATAAATTTGCATAGAAGAGTTTTTTGAGATTGGAAGTGACACAAAAAAATAAAAATTGTGTTACCACACTAAAATGCACTTCCAAAATCCTTAAGTTCAAATGTAGAGCTATCAAACTCATTCCACAATCCACTTTGCAATTTAATGTTGAAATGCAATTTTTTTTATAAGTAAAAATTGTAAATAATTCCAAATCAACATTTGCATATTTAAATTTCCAACAAAGAAAATCATGAAAACACTTTACTCCTCCCATTGAGACCATTTTGAAAGCAAATGGATAAGTACAATTTTGTAGATCTCTAATCAAGTGAGATTGGAAAGCTTTGTTCAAAGCTAGGAAATTGAGTAAAATAGGAAGCTTTATTCTTCTACTAAGGTATATGCCTTTTGAGGTCCTTTCAAAATCAAATATTTACCTGTTTTAGTGAAATAAAAAGTTTTCAATACTCAACCTTCAATATTGCCCATAGACAAAATTGATTCATAATTTTGGATCAACATAATTATAGTCAATCAAGCAATTAGGGTATAAATGTTTTATCGCAAGAGATTGGTGCCCTTAATGTTCAATTGCAAGAAGCTAAAAGAAAAGACTTGAGGTAGACACATAGAGTCCATGGAAAAAATTGTTCAAACTTTGGTTATTTGGTTAGTTGTTTTCAAAAAATCCAAATTTTGTGGATTAGTTATCTCTCGTCGGAAATATGGAAAATTAGAAAACCTAGTTTTTGGACACTGATCCACTTTAACATCAAGTATTAAGGCTCAACTTTATTGGCTTTGAACCAAACAAAAAAGAGACTTTCCATTAACAACATCTATAGTGATAGTAGAAGGGTGCAATTCAAAAAGAGTGCCAAAAACTATGGAAACAAAGCCTCTTGTTGCATAGATGCTAGCTTGTTTGTTTAACCCCTAAAGGATAAAACATTCAAATTTGGAACATCCAAGGAATGCAAACGCATCATGAGCACACCAAATCTTTGTCTTTTATCAACCTATTGAATATTTGTAGATTCTCATGTTAGTTCTCGTTATAAAATTCACAAGTTTCCTTAGCAAATCTTCTATATTTCAAGGGGTATTTAGCATTAATTTTGTGAACTAATTTTTCCAATGCAAAGAAGGTCCTTTCAAAAATGACCTGAATATATAAATAAATAGAATAAAATTCTTAGAAATCAACATAATGAAAACTTAACATTTTAAACTTAAAGAGAAAATCTTCATTGTGAAAATTGCAAATATTTAATCTATTATTTTTGGTTTCAAATTTCATTTAAAATCATTGGTTGGTGTAGCAATTCGTCTATCCATATTTATATGGATATGATAAGAAGATCATGCTTTACAACTTTTATTTGAAATTCATCATTAAAATTTTCTTCATAGTTGAATTTTGTAATAATTCTCTACAATATTGGAAATTTTAACTATCCCATGGTTGGACTAAGGGGTTAAGTTCTTGTACACCTAGGCCTTTTAATGTCATACCTTACGTGTCCAAAATGCACATGATTTCATTGAAATTTGTAAATTTGTGACATGGATGTTGTATGTACCTAAGAAGACATTGATTCATAGTTTTCAAACAAACAATGTAATTGATTATTTTGTAGAAAATTTAAACCCAAGGGAATCAAATTCTATATCATTGAAATGTTGTTAATGCATCATCAACCCTCAAAAGTAACAGTAATGATCATTGGATGTATTGGCCAATAAACAAATTGAACACACTTAAGTCACTATATAACTTGGATTATGAAAATTACATTTACTTGAATTCTTGAAATCTTAAAACAAACCTAAATAATTATTTAAAATTCTAGGTCTTTTGAGAATCAACCCTTTATAGACCACAACATTTTTTTGTTTTTGATTTGCCTACTTATAAAGTATAGTCCTTTATTAAGAATTGAAAACATATACTTAGAATAGAAAGTAGAAGTGTTTAGGTTGTGTTCTTTTATGTTAAATGGAGTGCACAACCAACATTGCATTCTTGCAACACATTTTCAATAAATCAAGACCTTGTCATAATCATAGCCACATAGAGATCACATACTTTTTTGACAACCCATTGCAAGCAAATATGCAACTATTTTTTAAACACATGTTTCATTTCAAAGTTAGAGAATGCAATCCATATACAATAATTTAGGATATAGGCTTACAAATGCCTCTAGCACTAGATCATTTATTTATTATAAAATTAGAAGGTTAATTTAACTAGTTAAATACCAATTTTTTGGTCTTCGAAACTCAAAACAGGCAATTGCATTGCATTTGAATATGCCATAATACACAATGGTTAAATGGTATAATATTATATAGTATCATATATGAGTTTATTTCTAGTGTATTGCTATTGGACATTGTGGTATTCAAATATCATCATCAAAATAGAATGCAACTATTCTTGTACCCTTTGATGCAATGCAAGACTTCTAACATCTATCCCACTAACACAAAAATAATTCTAGAGTTGGACAAATTTCACTTTATTTAAAATTTCATGCTTAACCCCGAAACATCGAGATTCATCTCCAAAATTAACAATTTGAGAAAAATCATGAAAATGTTATTTGGAAGCATATTTTGGAATTGGTATACAAATAAAAATTGTAGACTAATAGTTGTAGATTCTATCCATAAGGTTAGATTCACTAATACCATCACCAACATTTTCTTATAAATTTTGAAAGGGAAATTTCAAAATTCCTTCTAAATTTGATTACAAGCAAAATATTATCATTTTTTTGAGTAAAATTTGTTGGAATGGATTTGAAATGAGGTTCTCTTTACATGGTGATTTTTTGAAATGTTTGTGTTCTTAAAATCTATGACCTTGAGCATTTCGGCAAAGTTAGTTTTAAACAAAAGTCAATGGAGTTTTGGCTTGGTCGACCACTTGACATACTTGCACATTTGTAATTTTAGAAAAATATGAACTCTCATAACATGAAATTCAACCCTCATATAGAGCAACAACTTATCAAAGTATCTCCACAAATTAGAATAACTTTCATCTAAGTAGTTAGGAGGATGAAACTTTAGTTTCAATTTGTTCATCATGTAGAAAATGGACACTGGAGCACTTAGAGGTTAAAGCAATTTATTCTAAAAGTGACCATGCTCTAAAAGCGAACATAACTTAGAGGTACATTTTGTTTTCTTCAATGTACCAATAGTGTAAATTTGAGGAGGTGTTTGCTTTTAGTAACTACTTCGTTTCAACTTTAAAAATTCATAACTCATTCTACGAAAGTCCAAAACATATGAAATGACTTGAATTAGATGCCAATTCCATTTTCCTTCCCAAGAAAGTATACTAATAATTGTTTCTAGGAGTTTAGCTTCCCCGAAAAGGCAATCAACTCTTAAATGGTCACTTTAAGAGTAGACTATCTTAGAGAGATGCCTTCTTGGTTCCCATGAAATCTAAAGGGTTAAAAAAGTACTTAGAGATGAAGGAGCTACACGGTATTTATTATGCATGAAATATCCTCTTAGTTATATTACCGCAATAGAGTAGAAAAGATGCTTTCACAATTTTCATTGCTTACTTACTCCTTGGCAAGGATTCATTTATTTCCAATTCCCAAAAGAAAGTCTTAGTATTTGACATTTACACTAGAGAATATGCATGCCACTCATTGTGACTAGTGCATGTCTTCTTCCTATATTGTAGCCTTTGGAAACTTCTCTTTGAGATTGGCTCATGATTGTTCACACAAAACATATGAAATCCTTTTCCAAGTTTGAAGGGGCAATTCCCCAAGAATGTTCTCATATATAATATACAGTATATCCTTTGGCTAAAATAGTAAAATGGCAGAGCTGCTTTGTTTATAATTTGAAACATATGTTAACTCTTGAAAGGCCCTTGGGGTCCCTCTACACAACCCATATGTAGCTTTATAATTCTTCAATTGTGGTTTAATAGATGAGTTATGATACATTTTTATTTACATTCTATCATGATCATTAATTTACTTTGTGCTGAAAAGTATTTGTACAATGTTTTCCTGATCAATTACCACCAAATATGTAATATGCTATACAGCCGCAAAGGGCTTTCAGGTCCTTCTAGGGTACGGTTAACTTCCTGCAACTCATGCATACTGAACAGTTGCAAGGAGAAGCATCTAATTGGAAATAGCTTTACAAGTGTCCATAGTCAGAATTATTCCCCCGAGCATCACATTTACAAAGGAGCCTCAGTTGTATAGATAATAAAAATGTTAGCGCAACTGGTTGAAATTCAAACCCCACACCGACGGAAAAGTCATGAAAATCTTATAACATATTACGAATCTTCACCCAGTTACCACATAACAAGCGGAATCAGCTGTAAATCCCCATCATCACTTTCCTTCCAGAAACTGTGTCTACATACATGGGCAAATGAAGTTGCCAACCTATTTCGTTCCCGGTAATCGGAACAATCACAGTATAACCCACCACGGACTGCACGAAAATCTGTCACTCCATATAAACAAAACCAAAAATTGAACCAAAAAAAAGCACCAATAGATCCCTCTCCATCTATCAACGCTGTATGCCTAAGTGGTATAAGTAAAGAAGCAAAGGATCCAGCGAACCAGCATTTCATTTGAGGGTATTACTAATTCCACATTTTTTCTTCCGTTTCGTTCATCCCTCTCCTGATTCATTGGTCCACCCTCGGCTTCCAATCAAAAGGAGTAATCATCGAAACCCAGTCTAGTTTCTTTGTACAAACGGCGTTATTGCCACATTTGATGATGCCACCCACTTCAATGCACATATACACGGCACACTCCACCAGGAATCCATCATCAATTGCTTGATAATTGAATAACTTAGTTGATCAATTCAAGTGATAGTTGGCTTCATCTTTTCTTCATTTAGGCATGCGGTTTGGTGGCGTTGGTCGATGTTGGAGGGCATTGGTAACACGGTGCAAAAACTCCAAACGTGTCAATCTGACGCACAAAGTTGGTGACACTGGCCCAGCCTCCCCATCCAATGCCAATTACAATTATCCAGATCACGATGAAGATGTTGACCAGGTACACCGCGGTCCAGCTGGGCATGAAGAAGGGCGGCTTCTCCACTGCGTTCTGCAGAAACAGAAACAGATTATTTAAATATGTCAGAAATCAATACTGCTCAGTTCATCACAGATAAGGAATTCACTGAATTTTAAACGACAATTTCATTAAACTCGTGAAGTTAACGACTTTGCCGTTTCCAGAGCAATGAGGCCTAAAATGCAATTCTACAGAAGCCCTAGTTTGAAGAGCCCTTGCACATGAATGCCAAAAAAAATTGCACTCAGAATCGCCCGAATGTAACGAAATTGACAATTTGTCCCTTTCGAAACGTCTCACATGCATGAACATTACATTCATCAGTTTTCACATTTTAGTACCCAGGATCGTACTGTTCATGTGACAATATGATTTGGAATCAATCAATGTGTTTGCAAGCGTTCCATCTAAACAGCAATGTTAACTTTTGAATATAACATTCTGAAGCTTTCCTGTGACTGCAGATATCTTACTGTTCATCTGAGAACATACAAACATCTAAACAAAGACATGATTCGGTTCTCATACATACGGTTGAGAATTGGGTTCAGTAGCATGCTACATCGAATTGGAGGTGTCAAATTCAGAAGCTGTTGGTAATGCATGAGCAATTGAACTGATTGAAGTCAAGTCATCCATTTCTAAAATTCTTGAACTTACTCAAGAAGGAAGTGGGTGTGTTCGGAACTCCTTCCAAGAAATGATAGAGATAATTCCTTAAATGATCGTTTTCTATCTATTTAGAATTTCAACTACAATTTAGGGTCAAACAAATGGAATACCGCAACATTTCGTTGAAGAGTTTTTTGAAGGCAAAATTAAGATACCTGGCGGGCGGTGGCACCACGGTAGACCGCCATGTGAGCGACACAAGGGATGATGTACACCGTGAAAGTGACCAACAGAGCGCCCACAGTGGAGTTGATGGGCCCAAAGAACGGAAACGCAATGGCGAAGAACCACACCGGCAAGATCACGGGCATCCTGGCCACGGCCCTTAACAGAAGGTTTTTGGTGTTGTGAATCCCAATCAGCTTCTCCCACACGAAGTAGAGTGGAGTAACAGCGAAGCCCACAGTAATAAACTGCAAGAGGCCAGACCAAAGAAACCCAAAAAAATGAAAATTTAAGGTTCTCCACATCGCATGCATGTCACTGAAAGTAAATGTTTAGCAACCAGTAAAGCATAACTTGGAGCGTTATTCCACAGGAAACATAGAGATGTCAGCATGCAGGACAGTGTTGAATAAGAATTGATTTTCCCCCATTTGTTCGAAAATAAAATTTGAAATTCTACTTTACTTCGTGAGAGAACTTGAAAATTTGTTACCTGGTGAATGAGCATGAGAACAACTGCAACATCACGTGCCCTAGTCCTGGGGAGCAAGGACAATGCATTGGTGTGCTCGAGGAGGCTGTCACCGAAAGCCCAGTACACAGACACAGCCGAGGGGATAGTCAACGTGAACACATACAGCGTTGCAAATACATATACGTACTTGAACTTCACCGGCTTGTACATGGCGTGCATAATCTCTCTGCAATTTATAATCCAGATTGCCGACTTCAGCTTAGTTCACAGAATATATTACAAAATCAACGATCTGTAGCTTCATAATGGAGATCGACATGGATAAGACAAACGAGCCAAAGTTAGCAATCTCTCACACAGTAACAGCATGACCCCCGAACGTGTACAGAATATTGGTCGCTCCTGTGAAGTACAACACCTTTGTTGTTGGTGCTGAGTGAGCCACATCAGCAATCTGAATTATATCAAAGCCACAACACCCTCATTACGAGAATTCGAATATATAGAGTAGTTCGTCTCTAGTTGACTTCAAACTTGCTATGTATATATAATGAGTGAGAAACCATCAAACTCAAATAATTTCTATGATGTTGCATAAAAGGTCTTGAAAGCATTCAACTATACCTAAAAAGAATGTACGTTATGTAATTGCAGAGTAATTGGGGAGCTCAGGGGTGTAATAACACAATTAATAATACCGTACCTGACCATGTGCAAGAGCCGCGATGGTCATGTACCACGCTGTATAGGAAATCATAATCAGGCCAAAGAACGACCACAGTCGGTAGTTCCGGAAAGAAGGGACCAAGACTGTGAGCATGCAACAAGCGCCGAAGATGTAGGTCCACTCTCTCTTGTTCAAGTGGTCGTTGAGCAAGAAGATATTGCTGTGATAATTATTCACACACAGTTAACCAAAAAGAATTTAGTGTTCCTTCGAAAAATGACTACGATGACTACATCCGGAAAAATCGCATAACTGCATTATTCAATCGGAAAATAACATTCATCTGAAGCTTTCAGTAGAGAATGACAGAAAATTCTGTCAATGAGCTACATTGCCAATGAGCTGTCACTCGAAAAAGATCTCGGTGTACGTTCACAATTGAATACTCGATCTGTTGTTATTTTTGTTTTAAGGAGAATGTTCAGGAAGAGGCGGGGAGAAAAATTCAACGTAACACCATATAAAAAGGAATGAAATCTTATTCTGGGATAACGTGCCAACGACATATCCCTCAAAAGAAGGGAACTTTCACACTCACGTACGGACGTCCCTTTCCAACATATCCTGAACGTGTATTAACAGCTTCATTCAGTTCAGTTCGAACTTCAAAGCCTGATAATTTTAGCTAAACTTTGCAAACCGATGTACACAGAAGACTGACTGAACTAATTACTGAAGCGTCAAGAGGGTGTATACTGCTATAGATTAAAGCAGAATTCAAGTAATTTAAAGTCAACGTTACCAATGCATGAAAATGAGCAATTTTGATTCAAAGTGAAATTAATTACCTGGCACATGCAATCAGCTGAATGACTGCCCCAAAGAGAAGGAAGGTGCAATTAAACGTAAGCCCAATTATCTTCCAGTAACGTCCCAGTAAACCATCCAGAACCTCGAACCACTGTAGGAACCATGAACCAGCACACCGATCACTTCATTTGTAATAGAAACTTTGGAAGTTAAGCAATATCAGCGAAACCATACTCAACTTGACCAAATTCAGTAAGACCGGTTTGTGGCTATCCAGCAAATTACGTACCTGGATGACATGATTCTTAAAGATGACGCCCTCTCGCTCTTTCCTCGTCCGGTACTCAACATACAGCCAAGTGATCATGTAACAAGACCAACAACCGATGACACCGTAGAAGATCTGGAACACTATTCCTGACGCAAATCCCAGTTGAGCAAACGAATATGGCAGCGTCAACAGCACTTGCGCCACCTGCAAGACCACCCACACCATAAGCACAGTTCAAGAAAAATTACACAAAAATCCATTACTTGGTAAAATTAAATGTGCATGATCCAGCTACTACTACTTAGAAGATAGTTTAATCAATTTATCACTACCAAGAGTAAAAAAACGCTGGTTCAATTCTATTTGACTGGTTCCAGCTGCTCTCAGGCCGGCCTCTTCATGCGTCCACTCACGAATTAACTAATCCTCTGCCCAAACCTTCCATCTTGTTCCAACAATGCATGCGCTCAACTTTGAAGCAGGGAGCCTTAATTGAATCCCCTTGCACATGCACGTTTTCTATAAAGCAACCCAAGAAATTGCTTGTCTTGGCTAATCGAAATCTATCAAATTCAGAGAGCAAGCAAGTGTCCATATTCCCAAGCGTACAAAAGAAATGTCGAGCTTTGGCGAGCACAGATTCACACATGTGAACCACAGAATCTCAAAAATACTCTCGATCGAGAAATGGAAACAGGGGAGGAAGAAGTCCAGATGGTGCTGGAGAATGGGAGATCGATTGTCTGGCCGTGAGAATTCAGATTGGATTTTCGGAAGCAGTGAAAATAATTGTAATTCTTGTGACAGAAGAACTACTTGCAAGGTGTACGTTAAGAATGGTCGACCTGGTTGGATGCTGCACTAAACCAGGCGTCCCACGTTGATCCCCCGTGCCACAACAAGTTCTTCATCTGCCCTCCCAACGTGGCATCGTGAGGCCCTTCCTGCAACGACTCCAGCTTCTGGTTCTGCTCTTCCATCTCCCCATAGCTGCCCACCAGCTGCCCTTGCCCTCCATCCACTGCCGTCCCCATGCCGCCTCTTCCGCTGCAGGTAACTAAGGAAATCGATCTTCCTGTCAATGAAGATCCCCTTCGATCTCACCAAATCCACACAACAGACAGACGGACACTTCAAACGACACCACGAATCGATCTTCAACTGGGAGAGATCGAGAAACCCCCTTTCGAGCGTCAAAAAGAAGCCATAACTGTCAGTTCCAATTTGAGCTCCGAGCTACGTACGCCATAGATGGAACAGGCGACACTGGCCAGCAATGCAACTGAAGGCCAGGAAAGACTAGCTCTCCGGGGATAAGAGAGGACGCCAATGTGAAGCTAAGAGAGAAGCTCCACCACTGCCACTGAGCACCAGCTGGATGAATATCTCGATCGGAGCAAACAGCCCAACTTAAACCTACTCCAGGAGTGGACAGGCAGAGTGGACAGTAGAAGGAAGAGGAGAACAAGATAGAGGACTCGGCTAGCTTAAAGCTCCAAGCTTAAGCTTATCATATCATCACCCAAAGCACGGCTAACCTTGAGCTCAGGTTGCCAAACCCAAGGGATGCATGCACCCCACCACAACACTACCGGCCTCAACCCCTTTGGAACGCGCTTGGGAGTTGGGACAGGGCGGCCCACAACTACTCCAGCTCCAAAGTAGGCTCTGCTGCCTCCCTCTCTACAATAGCTCTGACACCATGATCAGCATTACGATTTTACTGCTGCCTACCCTCGCCCACGGAATGAAACGCGCGCAACTCCATACACATTCCTCAATAAATCGCATTCCCACAGTACGTGTGTGAGTGTGTGTCTGTCTCTCTCTTTCTCCTCTCTCTCCTCTCTCTTTCACTGTAAGTTACTACTGACTGGTCCTACAGTGAGTTTTTATTGAAGGTGAGACTGGGAGGTTGCTCTGTCGTATAAGGGAGCGGCGGTTGTCCTTTGCGTTGCCAGGTTCTCTACATCGCCTTCATCACTCCAGCACGTAAGTTTCGTTAAGTTAATTCCTTCCCTTCAAGTTAAGGCCGGACTTCACTGCGCTTCCCTTTCCCTCCCTTCCCTCGATCCCTTCAAGTCGGTCTGCCCCACTTGTACTCCGGGCCTGAGCTGCCTGGGCCAGAGTACTCCCCTCCCGGCATGCAGTCAGTCAATAATCAACCAATTGTTCAAATAGCCAACAGCGATCTCTGACACCCATCCCGCCACCCTTACGAGATGAGAGGCGTGGAAGACTCCTCATCGGGAGCAGAGCAAGCTCGCCTTGGATGATTGGATACCACATGGGTTTGGGATTTCAACATGGGGAGCTTGGAAGGACTAACTTAAGTTAAGTAAGGTAAACCAGCCCATGACAGGCAAACTGTTTGCCTAATACAGGCAGTCATCTAGAAACCCACGCATTAGAGTCTTACATCAACCCATGGCAGATTTTTTTTTGATAAATGGGATTAGGACTATATTAACTCCCTCAGTTCCTTGACTATGTTTTCACCAAAAGTGCTTTTAAACTGCCATTTCTAGTACACCTACCAAATTTTTGGGAATTCTTTTTTTGACACATGTAACCGTGGGATCTTGCAGTATGCTAACTTGAGAACATGTGGTAATAATTTCTGAAATTTCCACCATGTCAATTGCCAAATGTAAGCATTCAAATTCACTAAAATCATGCTTTTGGCCCTCCGAAAATCAGGACAACTACACTTCACAAAATCACTTTTCTATGAAAAAATGTCATTATGGTGGTGCTTCTTTGGATTCTTTTTCCTAAACAAGTTATCGACATGCCTAAAAAATTTCAAATCATTTAGAATTGTACAACATATAGGAAAAAAATAGTAAGTAGAAAGAAGTAGAGAGTGATTCAAAATACAAAATTGTCAAGAATTTAATTATGGAATTGAAAAATGGCAATCCAATGGTTGAAATGTTATAATAAACAATCTACATCCTATGATTTTATTTTTTTCAAAAAATATTGAAAATTGAGTAAGATAAAGGACTTCAAAGTTTATTTTAGACTAGAAAATCCATAGCTGCCCGCAAACTAAAAATCCTCTTACCTTTTGATTCATTGATCAAAAGGGAATGATTCAAAGCTTATATATTTATAACTCTCGAAAACCAATTCAAAATTTTTGTTTATGAAAAAAGTGTTTTTCTCTAATCAATCAGACTGCTCACCTAAGAAAAAAAGTAACATATTAGGTTATAACTTTTGAATCATATTTCTAAATGTCATAAAATTTTGTGCATATAAAAAGTATTCTTTGTCCCCACCTTCTATTAAAATTTTAGCCTAAAATATGCAAATCTTCAGTCACACATACCTGCCCAAAATTTCTATGTTGCCAAAAAATGCATGTTGGTCCTCTAGGGGTTAAGCTAATTTGTAGCAATAATCTTGTCTTAGGAGATGGTCATGGAGTTATTAATGACTATCATAGGGCACGTACACCATTCTAATGTAAATTGGTCATAAAAGGTTATTTTTTTATTCCTTCACGTCATGGCCATGTTAAGAAATGTTGTAGCCAAGTTAGAAAGTGTTGTGACTACTTTAGGTGGTAAAATGACCATTGCAAAAACACTTTTGGCTGATTTGGAGTAGTCTACAAATTTTGATGGGCCAATTGGGTTGAACACTCAAAAATTTCGTAAAAAATTCTTATTTTGTCCAAAATATTAAAATTTCAATGGATTCTTTCATTTCTCATATATGTCTATGTACGGAAAAAAATTTGAATCTTTTTGCTAATGGCAATACAACAGACCACTTATTTTGCTTGTCAAAGGTAGGTTTTCCTTAACTTGGATTAGGGCGAAAGCAATAGAGCACCTTGACTACCTCAATCACATAACTTAATACGAGTTCTTTTACGTAGTAATCAAATGATTCAGGATTTTGCAAGGATTTTGTAATGCATGTCATAGCATGATGACATGATTTTGTTAGTAGTGAATAAGCAATGTATTTTCACAAATCCAAAACAAACAAATGCAACTATTACTCGCAATCAAGGAAAGATTAGAAAGTAGGAGGTTGCAACAAATACAAAAGACCACACAACTGTAATTAAAGATAGGTTTTATAGAGCAAGAATTCAAAACTTCCTATGCAACTACCCAACTTGTCTTCTCCTTTTGTTAGGTTGTATAAGAATAACTTTAGAATTCAATGAAAAATTCAATGTTTTTGAGTCATTGATCCAATCAACTTCAATTGCTATAAAATATTCAAATTCAAAAAAAAATTTTAATCTATGAGATGGATAATAAACAAGGCTTTTTGTACTTCAATACGTATCATCAAAAACAAAAGAAATCATCTTCAACTATAAAATCAGGTATAAACTAAGGGGAAAAAAACAAACGAAAGGGACTAGTATAATTATAGGACAGAGGGAATATATATATACAATATAAATACATAGCAAAATGAATTGATATTGGTGCATAAGGTGGATCAACAAATTGCAAGTGTAGATTCTACAACTTACATATGCATGTGATTTTTTTTCATAATTGGATCCACATTAATCACTAGTAATGAGTTGGAACCTCAATTTTAACCACTAAAGGATTGGGAGGACCAATGGAGTCTTCAAAAACTTTAGAAACATGAAAATGAAAAATAAAGGATTATATTGGGATCTTGTTCGAATTAGAAATATCTACATAAAGTGATGATGCAATTTGTCCAATTTTTGAAACAATCAAAGAGATTTTATGAGATATTTTATAGCCCATTGTGTAGGCAGTTGTCCACGTGTTGGTATTGTAAAAAACCTATAGTATTGTAAAATACAAACTAGTGTAATTGAAATTTGGAAATACTAATGTACAAACCAATGCAATTGTTTAATCCATTCATTGTACTCGTGTTTAAAGCTCGATTCTGATGTTTTGGGGGCAGAATAAAAATCACTTCAAAAGAAATGAATGGCACACTTTATGAATATATAGTACTTTACATGTAACAAGGGAGTTGACCAATGTTCGCACACAATCATGATCACCTCACATGTATATGCACAACCTTTACTATCAATATGAATAATTATTTTCTTGCTTACCATCTTCTACTTGTATGAGGGTCAAATCATACTCAAAGGTACCAAAAAAGGGGTTAGACACAATGAAATCTGCAATGTTACTTCTTTTTAGCTATTTTTTTAATCTAATCTACTAATTGTAGGTGATTCAATCGTTTATAAATAGTAATTCAAGTCATGTTTTGCAGAATATTTTTTTATTCATCAAAATATAAAAAAATTCTTTCCTAAAGTTCCAATTGAAGTTTAGATGTCAACTTATTAGTTTTTTCAATGTTAGAAAAGGGGTCTTAATTCTAACGAATAATGATGTGATTTAATCCCCAAAAATTATGAGTATATATAATCATATAATAGAGTAGAAAAGGACTCTTTTACTACAATTTGAATATTTTTTTCATTTTTTATAATATTTAAAAGTAAAAACATGTGAATGTCCTTTTTAGTATAAAATTATTCCAAATGATGATTGTGTTAAAACAAAAAATGTTTATATTATTTACATCAAGGTCCCTATGTAAACTATTTTTGGAATTAAATTTTTTTATTTAAAAAATAATAATAATTTGTCAAAACTCATTTAATTAATTCTAAAATTATACTATTTTTTTTCCAAGATTTAATCACTTAAAATCCTTATTAATAGTTGTACATTCAACAAGTATAAAAATTTGGATTAAAATATCCTATTAAAATGCTATTTAGTCCTATAGGCACTAAATTTAGCCTTGTAGTGGGTGATTTAAAGGGATACATTGCAATGCTATTCATCTATAAATTTATTTAAAAAATGAAAACATTGAAGTAATTAAGAACTTCAAAAGTTTTGAAAAAGACTTAAGTCATGTCCTACAAAAGTAATCCCAATGGTCCCTTTTAGTGTGGTTTGACCCATAAACATTTTTCAAGAATTCCACAAAATGGATGGTATGAAAAATTTTACTATTGAAATATTCTTGGCTAGTATGTCAATGGAAACTCCCAATTGGCATTGGATTTGGAACTTCCCTCTATTGTACATGCCCTATTGAAGTCATTGTATACAAAAAATTACACTGGCATCCTGTTGTGTTTTAAGCATACAAAGTTCCTTTAGGGGGTAATACATTTTTGCAATTTTAACCCTTAAATGTTTGGGGAAAACAGTTGTGCTTGATATATGGTAATTTTTTGGCAAAACAAGTGCATCAATTGATTGAGATATATATTAGTGACAAAATTTTTATTATACAATGAATTTTATTCAACGATACATGACACTCCTAATTTAGATCAATATTACACCTCCTAGCTACATGGCTACAAAACTTCAATTAAAGTAGTTGTGTAATGTGTATGTTCCCATATTTGAGCATAACAAGGTTTAGATGTTAAAATGAAATTCAAATGAATTATGGTGATTGAGAGTGTCATTCTTCAATAATGTTAATTTGTCTAGCCATATTTTAGTACATAATTCATATTCTAAAAATCAAACATTGTACTATATATATGGTTCTACACAACACTCTTGTAACCCTTAAACACCTAATTGTAGTCAAAAGGGCTAATGAATGACTTGGAGAGAAACTATATGAACAAATAATGCATATGATCATTACAAATCTAATCATTTTATGTTGAATACCTTGCTGTGGTAGGCCTTGTCTTTTCAAGATGAAGTATTAATCATAGAGAGACTAATTGTGGTCACGGCATCGTATTTTAACCCCTAAAGGACCAAGGCCTATTTTTGTGAAAAAACACTCAAAACTGCCATTTTTAGAGCAAAGAGTAAAAAAATTTGAATTTTTTATTATTTTCACATCTAACCGTATGATCTTACACCTAACTAGTATGAAAATGTGTGGAAAAAATTTCAGAAATTTTGACCGCATAGATTGCAAGATATCTGCATTTAAAGTGAAGAAAACAAGTTTTTCCACACATTGCAGGATTAGGTTATTTGACTTTAACCCTCCTTAACTTTAATTTTTTTCACTACAGAGTTTTGAGCTTTAAATGTTTATTGTGGAGAATTGAGCTGAGAGTATATGAAAAAAAAAGAAAATACAAAAAAATTAATTTTGATTATTTAAAAAATTGTTAAGTAGAAATAGGTACAAGATAGAAGGAAAATCCAAATTATTAATATCTCTAAGATGGAATTAAAATGCACTAATCCTAATGGTGAAATTGTTCTAGAAGGCAAATGAAACAACAAGGACCTTTTTTTTAGAAAAATTGTAAAAATTGCATTCAAAAATGAATCCTACAAGTTATTTTTTCAGGAAGATGCTCTACATGCCCGAAAATCAAGATTGTCTATAACTTTCTCATAACAAATCGAAATGGAATGAATCAAAGCATTCCATGTAGACAAAAACATAATCTATAAGGAAAAAATAAATAAAAAATAAAAAATAAAAATTTTTGGAACTTTTTTTTGTTGCCCCCTCTCCCTTGTTTTGAGCTTATGTGGGCATAACTTTTGTTCCCGGGCTCCAAATAAAAAAATAATTATATTCCCATGAGGCTAATAAATTTTTCTATCTTCATAAAAAGTTTCAAAAAATCAGGACAAAAATTGAGACCGTAGGTACGTGCCCAAAATCTCATTTGTCCCCCGAAGGGACAATGGTCCTTTAGGGGTTAAAAATTGGCATAAAAGCTAGACAAATTGAGTTACAAAGTAGTCACAAAATTTGAGTTTATGATGACCTAATCCACTAACACATGGTTGACATTCCAAATTTGGATCATTGTTTCACCTCCTTCATGTTTGAAAAGATACAATGTGATTATATGTTCAACCAATATGATCTATTTGAGCACGATAAGGTTCAAATGTTCAAATGTCTTTTAAGCTTCCGAATGAAAAATGTCAATAAATTATTGAATTTTCAATCTATTGGTGTATGTCTTAGCATATTTTTTTTACATAATTGATATTCTATGAGTTACATACAACAATGTCATATAATTCCTATAGACTTTGTTTTGTAAATATTCTAGAACTCAAAGGGTATGAGTAGGTCTGGTGTCAAAAAGAAACTTTTTCAATACATAAATGAACCTTCAAAAGAGATTGGACTAAAAAAATCTTCATAAATTACAACAACTAGAACTCAACATTTCAAACTCAAAAGGAATTTTTTTAGTAAAATCACAAACAATCACTGTACAATTGCTTTGAGATGGAATTTTCAATTTTTGGCTTCAAATATTATTAAAAACTATTAATTTGTGAACTAGTAGATTCAACCATGTGGATATGATCTATGGATCCTATTTATAATTACAACTATTGTTTAAAAACCATCATTAAATCATTATTCTTAAGTTGCATTGTAGAATACATCTTCACAATTTGGGAATGCTAGACTCCCCTTGCAGTGGTATGTAGATCATGCGTTACTCTTCTCTACATCCAATTTTTGCTAAATTGAGTTATACTTCTGAACAAGCTAAGTTTATAACGTAAGGTAGCTTTATCTACTACCACCCAAATGTAGGGTCTTCATTGATTTTAGCTAGAGTGAGAATGTAATACTATAATACATGTCTTATGTGAAGTTAAGGCATGTACTCTTGTTATAAATTCTCGTCATAGAATCAATGAGAGTCCTACATTTGGGTAGTAGTGGGCCAAGGACTAGGGGGTGATAATGGGTTTGTTTACCTTAAATCTATGATTTGGTATCCCACTTGTGAGCTCTGCGCCGGATGGGGATGGAACTAGAGTAGCCTCCCAGTCTTCGTATTCTTATTATTACTATTATTATTACTATTATTATTATTATTATTATTATTATTATTAATTAATTAATTAAATTAAATTAAAATTTTTATTTCCTTTCCTTAAGTTCTCTCCGTCCCCGTCTGGCCGGATGGGACGAGTCCGATCCTCCCTTCGATCAGTCCTGCCACAGACTCGATCAATCGATCGGTGGCGTAGCTCTGACAGGAACGTTGAATGCCGCTCAAGCTTTTCTCTACTTTTTTAATGCCGCGGAGCGTGCTCCGTAATAGCAATTGCAATCTTGGTACTTGAGTATTTGAGTAATTGGTAACTTATTGCGCATACTGATGAAAGGAAATGGACTGTCGACCTGGCATGGGTTGGATCAATGGTACGGGAGACCGACTACGGCAGCGAACTTGCAGTATAGTACAGCACAGTGAGAGATAGCAGTTGGACTGTAAGAGAAGGAGCTACAGTAGGTGGATATCTACAGCTAGGATCTCAAGCTACTGTAGGGCGCGCGGCCGGGCTCACTCACTCATTGGGTACCCTCCCCTCCAATCCCTGGTTGGGAGATTTAATGGTGCAGGAATTAACTGGAGGGCTGAATAACGTAACTAAACTTATAGGCCGGGATCAATCGAATAAGGAAGTGGGAAAGGACTTCGATCGATTGGGTGCCTGCACTACCTAGCTAGTACACAAGGACGGGCTGAGTGAACGTAACTTAAGTTACCTATCAGCTTGAGCAAGCTACACTGTCTATGTAGCAGACGATCCAGCTAGCTAGCTACTGGACGGAGCTGCAGTACGTTTAATCGAATTGAAGAATACCACAGTAGCTAATTGAAATTTGAAAATATATGTTTGAGGAATGCGATGCGACCGATGGGACTAACTTACTTTATCTTACCTTACCTGTAGTAGGCGAATGAGTTAGCTTACTGGGAGGCAATTTTTCTGAATAAGTTATTGGCGAGCTGGGATAAGTAAGTAAGTTAATACTTTTCAATCTGTGGGGTAGGTAAGTTATTATGAATGTTTGCAGTGGGAGTGCGATGACGGATGGATGGGCAGGCGGGCAGCTCGAGCAATGGGCTGTGATCAAGCGCCGGCGGCCCTGGCAGGCCTGGACTCTGGAAGGGAGTCTCTTCTAGTCTGCCTCCCTGCCGGCCCGCCTGCCACCACGGCGGGCGATCTAGTACATGCTCAGCTGGGGGCTACAGTCTTCATTAGGGCTTCCAGACCAGTCCTCGGATTACGAAATATTGCCTGCTCGGAAGGGCCACTTCAGTGGCGGCAAATTTGGGGAGTACGTGACGACGGAGCGAGCGTCAGGCAGTTTCGGCAAGGGAACGAACTTAGGGAAGGATTGAAGGGACTGAAGGGTCGAAATTGGTGTGGAAATTTATCACAGTATATATTGGGTTTCAATCCTTGTTCCTTGTCCGGGAAGAAATATTTGTCACCAACCAAGACAAATTATGATTCAAATTACTTAGTTCTTGATTACGGATACTCCATTCTTGATTTACTGATATGTTTATATAATTCCTTGCATTTTTATTTGAATTTTGGGGGGATTTTTGAAGTAAAGATTGGTAATTTGCTTAAGTTATCAATTTGACCCAATCATTTGGGACCATTTATTGATTGGATCATTTGCAACTAGCTATTGATTCTCCTTGCACCTATTTTTTGTGATGTATTTTGAAAGGTTCATGTCATGTAAACCTAAGAGATGACATCATAAAAAGATGTGTGTGATGCACCAATTTGGGACAAAACATACATAAGTTATACTAAATTGGACCTTTACATAGGGTAATTATCTTCAAAAAAAGGATAAACTTATATTGTAAAGGGAATCAACACCAATTTTGACAAAAATAAAATTTTACAATTATAGATACCCATATTTTCTTAAAACAAAAACAATTTTTTTTTTGTGTAGAAAAAGGATGTTTTTAGCATGTCTAGTAGAAATGAAGGAAAAATGGGTGAGGTTTATTTTCATTTCTTTAGTGTATCCAGAGTTTCAAACACCAATTCTTTATGGTTTTAACCATTGGAGTTACTTCAACTTTGAGGATTTCTGTGTCAAAACTTGACAAATACTCCCAAAACTGCCCTATAAATTCTTTACAACAAAAAGTCAATTAATTGCAATTTAATAATTAATAATTATAATTATAATAATAGTGGAATCTTATTTTTGCAAAGTGGATCAATATGGGTTTTTTAAGAATGCCAAGGCTCATTGTCGAAGATCTCGGGACTTCAAATTTCAGCATAGTTTGAAATTAGGAAGAAGTATGAAAAATTCAAAACAAAACAATGATCCATTCCCCTAGCCAAGTTGAGATGCAAAACAAAACAATATATGTTTTTCAACTATGGGATCACCTTAAAAATTCGATTTCCTAGTTTAATGATCTCAAGAAAAAAATGAAAAATGAAAATTGATACTTCATTTCAGATGTTCAAAATGACCCCAATTTACTCTTTTTTATCTTACAAGGACCTTCAAGAATTAGAAAAGCATTAACCACTAGTCAATATAGAGAAAAGAGAATAGATTTATAGCCCCTAAGATTGTCACTACCTCATTGGAGTGTATGGATATAGGATATATGCATGGATATCCTACACCTACATAGATAGCAAAAAGAATAAAGCAACCCATTTCAATTCCCCTCCGCACAAAATAAATGGAAAAAATAATTTCAAAGACATATTCATAATGAATATTAGTATAAATATAATTACAAATATATTTATGAATAGTATATACAAGTATCAATCAAATACATGTATATCCCATATTTTTTGGGCAACATTGGGATGTCAGAAAAAAACATGAGTCTCAAATTCAAGATTTTTTGGGAAGTAAAATCACTATAAGGATGACCCATTTCAATTATCCTCATCCAAAACAAATGAAGGAAAACAAAATAAAATATACTTTGTCACTACTTGCTCAAAAGAGTAAACAACAAATTCTATAATGATTTTAATATGAAAGGGCTGACAAGTTTCATTTTGTAGGCATCAAACCATTGCTTGCAAAAACAACATTTAAAGATCTTCTTCCAAGTTGTTTTTTCGTGGTTGTTTTAAGAAAACCAAAACATATAATATACATTTCATTAACCCCTAAAGTCCCAAACATGGTTTTTTGGCATTATAGATATTTTGGGCAGCTCACTACGAGCGGAATTTTTCATTTTATTCTTTGAAATTTTGACACAACATGTGGTTGAGGAGTAGCTTTAAGGCCCAACAATTTTCATAACTTTTGACTATGTGGTTAAAAAGTTATTGTATGATATGTAGTTTCTTTCTCAACTCAGGCAACTTGGGTAGATCAGAAAAAATCACTTTTTTCAAGAATAATAATTTGAAATTGATTTTCTAGATTTATATATTCTTGGAAAGCTTTGAATCATTCCATTTTGATCACTGAGGTGAAAGTTATGAGGAGTTTTACTTTGCGGGTAGTTATGGATTCTCTACTCTAAAATAAACTTTGAAGTCCTTTCTTTTACTCAATTTTCAATATTTTTTGAAAAAAATAAAATCATAGGATGTAGATTGTTTATTACAACATTACAACCATTGGGATTGTCATTTTTCTTATCCATAACAAAATTCTTAACAATTTAGTATTTTCAATCATTTTCTACTTCTTTCTACTTACTATTTTTTTCCTATATGTTGTACAATTCCAAATGATCTGAAATTTTTCAAGTATGTAGCTAATTTGCCTTGAAGAATGAATTAAAAGAGACACATCCATTTTAGATATTTTTTTAGACAAATATGACCTTGTGAAGAGCAGCTGCCCGGTTTTTCACAGGGACAAAAAAAGGGGTTTTGTCAATTCAAACACTAATATCTTGCAATCTACAAGGTGAAAATTTATGAAATTTTTTCCACTTGTCCTCAAACTAGCTTACTACAAGATCATACGGTTACATGTGTTCAAAAATGTTTTTTTTCTATAAATTTGGTTCTTGTACTAGAAATGGCAGTTTGGGAGTGTTTTTGGTGAAAACATAGTCAAAAACCTTTAGGGGTTAAAAAAAATCACACTGCTATAAGTGTAGGGCATGATTGGCACCTTTGTGCCAATATATATAATTTTCTAGAAAATAAGGTTTAGTGGTTGCTAGAATTCGAATCTTTTTGCCAATTTTATCTTTTTTCACCATAAATAATTTTGTTTTTTGAAAAAACAATTTTCCTAAAATTTTGGCATTTATTTTTAGAATTATTTTCCTCCAACCCTACTCTATAACTATGGTTCTAGGAATGATCAACAACTTTGAATAATTATCTAGAATTATTAGCAAATCAAGCGATGCTTTGAAATTCTAATAATTTTAAACTCCAAAGTTTGAAAAACTAGAAAAATAAAACTATTAATAGGGTCTAGGATTTGAAAACACTCATAAATAAACAAGTACATAAAAGAGGTGCTATGCATCTTGGTTTAAAATTTTCAAATCCATTAGCTCTCAACTTCAAAATTTATCGTAAAAAATATGACAAACACACATAGTGTAATGCCAAAACAATTTGTATAAAACACTTGTGTGAAAACAATCTTTGACTTCAATCAAGTAAATAATTTATGGTTAAGGGGCACTCACAAGTCTATGTTCCAAGTTCCAATTCTTCAAGTTCCAGTTTAAGGCTATAAACCAACTTTATTGGGTTGTAGAAAATAATAAAAATATCAAATGTGGAGCTCAAGAATTTGTAGTGTGAAGGCCAAATTCCCAATTCTAATATTTTAATTTGTCTCTTGTACATTTCTTTATAGCAATTAAATGCATCAAAATGAAACTAAAAGTCAAAAAATAAATTTTGGGACATTTTTAGCATCAAATTTGAACAAATTTTCAACCTACTAGGATGCTTTATACGGTGGGTTTTTTTCCTCATTTTATATTCAAAATAATTATTGGGACTTTGAAGCAAAGTTGGTTTTCCATTTTGATTGGACCCAATTCAACCTTTTAAGTCACACTTTCTTGGTTCCAAAACTCTCCAAAAGTTAGTCTTTAAGTCACTTTCTAAGGTCCAAACTCTTGAAAAATGTTACTATGTAGACATTTTGGAAACATGTGGCACTTTGGATTTTGAACATAGTGCAAAGTTCCAAGTTCCAATTTTAAGCTCTCCACTAATCAAATTTGTGAATTCAATGGGACTTGGGATGTATTGTGAAGTAGACTATAATTTGGCTTTGATAGGTTTTGGAGAACTTTAATATTAGTATGTGACTATATTAGCGTTTGTAAATATTGTAAGTATGACCAAGGTAGGAGGTCCATAAAGCATCCATTTAAGAGCTAAAACTTCATGTGGGGAGGTAAAACTTTTTGAAAGTAATTTCTTAGTAAATTATCCTTGAAAGAAAAATGGAATTGGCATCTAGTCCAATTTGATTCTTATTTTTTGGACCTTCATAGAATTGGATATGAATTTTTAAATTTGAAATGTTGTATTCACTAAAATTCTAAGTGCTTTATGAACTTTGTATGGCTAATTGCAAAGAATTTGCCTTTCATTAAGAAAATATCTATATGTAGAAAAAAAATCTTTTTTAATTTGTAGGTTTTGAAACTAACAGACAATATATTTTTGTCTTGTTAATTACTTTGTATCCTCCACATTCATAGTTTTGGTGTATTTCCAATAAATTTATAAGGGATTTATCTATGAGAAATTAAAACTAGGGTCTTCCAGTTGTTTCTTCCACTTCTATTTTGATGAAATTTTTATAAAAGATTAATAGTCTATTTTGATATGTCTAATAAATCTCTTAACCTCTAATGATTCAAGAGGTGTACTTTCAAAATGGGCCGAAATTGCTAAAAACTTGAGCAATTTGTTTGCTCATTTTTTAAAAAATTGGATAGAATGCAACCATAGGATTTTGAAGTTCACATTGAAAGTGAGCATTTGAAAAAAACTTCAGATTATTTGACTACACAATTTAGTTGGTATTTAAGTTTGGAGTTTTATTTGGAACAGTGGAAAAACTAAGCAACACACTTTGAAGGAGGGTTGCTATTATGTGAGCATAGGATTGTGAGTCCATGAGCCTATAATACTACATACTTATGTTACAAGTGTATATACCATAGAAACCATCTATGATTATAGGATATATATGTTACAAATACCCATATTATAGGACGGTGCTTATGATACATACACCTTCTATAGTGTGTTGTATCTATATTATAGGTACCTATAATGTAGGCTCAATGCTCACAAGCTCGCATTCTTGGATTCACATATTAGTGCCATTGAATTTGAAGGAGCATATCTCATTGAGAATATTTTGAAATAATAACCTTTTTGTATTAACCCCTAAAGGACCAAGGCCTTTTTCTGCAAAAAAACACTCAAAACTGCCATTTTTAGAGCAAAGAGTAAAAAAATTGTAAATTTTCATTTTTTTTCACATCTAACCGTATGATCTTACACCTAACTAGTATGAAAATGTGTGGAAAAAATTTCAGAAATTTTGACCGCATAGATTGCAAGATATCTGCGTTTAAAGTGAAGAAAACAAGTTTTTCCATACATTGCGGGACTAGGTTATTTGACTTTAACCCTTCTTAACTTTTATTTTTTGTACTACAGAGTTTTGAGCTTTAAATCTTTATGGTGGAGAATTGAGTTGAGATTTTATGAAAAAAAAGAAAATACAAAAAAAATTAATTTTGATTCTTTGGAAAATTGTTAAGTAGAAGTAGGTACAAGATATAAGGAAAATCCAAATTATTAATATCTCTAAGATGGAATTAAAATTCACTAATCCCAATGGTGAGATTGTTCTAGAAGTCAAATGAAACAATATGGACCTTTTTTTTTGGAAAAATTGTAAAAATTGCATTAAAAAATGAATCCTACAAGTTATTTTTTCAGGAAGATGCTCTAAGTGCCCGAAAAACAAGATTGTCTATAACTTTCTCATAACAAATCCAAATGGAATGAATCAAAGCTTTCCATGTAGACAAATATACTATATACAAGGAAAAATAAATAAAAAATAAAAAAATTCAAATTTTTGAAACTTTTTTTTGCTTCCTCCTCTCCCCTGTTTTGAGCTTATGTGAGCATAACTTTTGTTCACGGGCACCAAATGAAAAAAAATTTATATTCTCATGAAGCTAATCAATTTTTCTATATTCATAAAAAATTTCAAAAAATCATGACAAAAATTGAGACCGTAGGTACTTGCCCGAAATCTCATTTGTCCCTCGAAGGGACAATGGTCCTTCAGGGGTTAAGTACAAAACAAAAGAGTTAGGAATGCTCATCTAGAATTTCACAATACTTCAATGATTTTTTGATTCACGGTAAGGTAGGAGGTTATTAAGTGCTTGGGCTCTAAAATTGCCCACCTCCTCATATGTATACTATTTGTGCATGTTTTTTTTTGTTGTAACAACAATGTACAAAAAATGTACATTTGTAGAGATGGGTGATTTTAGAACCCTATGCCATTTTAACTTCAAAAATTCATATCTAATTCCACGAAGCTTCCAAAATATAAAATGCCTTGGATTAGATGTCAATTTCTCTTATATTTCGAGGAAAATTTATTGAAAAATATTTCAAGACATTTCACCTCCCCCAAATTGAGTTTCAGCTCTTAGATGGGCACTTTATGGACCTCCTACCCTAGAGCTTGCAATGCATGGTGGTCAATCACTAAAATAAGAGTAGTGTTTGTAAGAAAAAAATAATGGGCACACGGTCTTTTCCTTGAGTTCCCAAGATCTTCCCTTTTTTGAGGTTGGAAACAATCACATTGATTGTCTAACTTTTCAATCCATGTCTAAATCCCACCCCACCCCAAATGAGCCATGAACTACACCACACCACTCAACTATATAAAAATCCACAAGCTGGAGTGTAACTCAGAATTTGATGAAAATACCACCACTAGGTTCGCAGCGCAGTCTATTTTCTGAAATTAAGTTTTATTTAAAAAATAACTCAAAATCTGAAAACTGGAAGCTCAAGTAAGAGGGGAAGCACCCACAAAATGGTTGCTTGGGTCATTAGGGTTAAGAAAAGTTTATTTCTCAAATGAAGCTTTTTCTTTTGGAATGTTTAAGAATAAACTTTATTCTCCTACGAAATAATTCCAAATAGACTTGGACCAAAAAAAGTTAGATGACCCTACCATGGAGGTATGCTGATCCCAATCTCTCAATCAAGTGGTCCCCGGGGTCTAAACACGTCCAATCTCGAGCTCTCTCTCTCTCTCTCTCTATCCAATGCAAATATTTCAAACATGTTTTCAGAAACGTACTGCAGTCAGGAACTTCATGATCATGAATGATAATTGAATGTACTCTTAAGAAGTAAGTTATTGACAACTATTGGTGACAACTGAAGTTCCTCATGGTTTTGTAATTGTCCTTTTCTAAGTAAGGCCATTCATTCAGATGCCACAACTTCATTTTTGATGATGGAAGAGGGGCGGGAAGCTTAGTAGTACGTTGGTACTGGACACAGTCTGGTGAAATGGATGTGATTAGTTCATGTGGTTGGTAGGGAGCTGAGGAAGGTGTCCACCGAAAGCGCCCATTTAAGAGCTGGATGGAAATTCAACTCATTTGGGGGGAGGGTTAAACTTCTTGAAATGAAATTTCCAGTGAATTGGCATCTAACCCAAGTCGTTTCATAGTTTTTGGAGCTTTATGGAATTAATTCTAAATTTTTGAAGTTGAAATACAGGGGTTACTAAAAGTGTCCGCCACTTGAAATGTGCCTGTTTGTACATTGCTGGTGCCATGAAAAAACAAAATGTACAAATCTTGGACATTTCAGGAGGTGGATGTTTCTAATCATTTGAGTCTGAGTGCTTTTATTGTGGACCTCCGACCGACCATAATGAGTAAGAATGTGAGGTAGGGTTTGGTCACAGGTCTCTTTCCTTGCCGAGTGGGGACTTGGAAGTTCTGATCAGAATTAACTTCTATATTACTCTCAAGTCACATCTTTTGTCTTCTCATGAGGTTATTCAGTAGCTGCCATTGTAGGCTGGGGTGTGATATTTTGTGTTGTGATAATTATCAGTGGTACCAACTATCCTGTTAGATTCAGATAATTAGGTGACAAATCATTATTTTTCAAGATGCCAAGTATATGACATAATAACACTCCACCTTTTTTTTTTAAACTCACTGACAATTCCTATTGAAATAAAGGAACAATACAATAGATAACACTCCACCCATGGCAACATACCCATGTGACATGAAGAAATTTGATTCCATTTCATTTGTGTCAAAAAGTAAATAAAAATAAAAAGTTAGACATGCTATCAGTTTTAAGCAATTATGTATAAAAATAAATATTTGATGCAGTGAACATGAAAAGCTAACTGCCTAACTTTTATGAATTAAATTTTTAGAGGAGTGACCTTAGTTGTTAAGAAAGGTGGAACTTGTACTATCTTTTTTCTAGTATAAGGAATTTACAGTAGCTTCCTAACATCTTGGGCAACTTTATGCCAAAAATTTTCAGATGAAAAGTACAAAAAATAGTTAGGCTATCCCCCCAAAATGTATTAAACTCCACAATTTTAAAATGTAATTAAAATATTAGGCATTCATCCAAATTGTTCTAACAATCTTTGGATGGGTGTTGCTACTTTCATCCAAGGAGACCACATTAACCTAAACCCCTGTCTTAAACTCTAAACCCTAGACTCTCTAGCTACCTTATATGTCACGATTTTGTTAAGTGTCATGATTTGTTTAGTGTGAGAGACATGTTTTGTTTGTGAGAAATTATGCTTTAGTATGGTCAAGATGATGAGGCAAAAAACTTTGCAATATATATTTATAGTTATTGACAAAGAAGATATGCAAGATTGGGTAGAGTAAGTAACTTGAATTTTTATTAATTAGGCAATCCTTTTATATATATTAGGATGTGTTTTGGAGATCATATGGTGCTAGTTCACACTAAATGCTCTACGCTAGCGAACTAATCCAAAATGTCCCTACTTCACCACGTTCGCGCCTCAAGGTGACTCACAACATCGAAGGTAACGCCCATCCCTTCATCTTGGTAATACCGTGTCACCTATGGGATTAGGGTTGGGCGCCCTCCACTCCAAGTTCTCTGTCTACTTTCTTTGTTTTTGCCATAGTTTGGGCTCTTCTCAACGATTGCCGAAATAATTTGTTTTCACTAATTGAAGTAGGAGGTGGGCTTTGGTCATGAAGATTCATAAAAGGACGTTGTGGACAAGGCGGTACAGGCCACTTCTCTTGCAATATCAACAAAGAAGAAAGTTGAGGAAGCAACCATGGAGATGTTGGCATTGGTTCAAAAGGAGTAGAAGCAGAGGAGAAACTAATCAAAATGTGCAAGGTTGAAGCAACAAAGTGGAATTTGTGGAGTTATTTTCAATCAAGCCAAAGTGTACTGGTAGGACATTAAATCCTGCAATTGAAGTGGGGCCTACATTGACGTGATGCACGGGCTCCACCATAATTTCCAGCGCCCATCATGGGGCCTGGCCTGCCCACACTAGATGTCTTGATGCCCGGCGCCCATCATGACCCCGACGGAGTAGATGGCGATGGACGTTAAACAATGCGAAAAGACATCTTGTGTTTGTTTGTTGGATTCTTGCCTTTTGCTCTTGCCTTGAATTGAGTTGCACTGCTGTTTTTAGTGTAGGGTTTTGTTTCAGCCATTGTTGTAGTTCTTGTTGGTTGTTGAGTTTATGGGTTTCATTTTTTGTCATAGTCACGCCACCTTCTCTACCTCCGTGGGACCTCCGCATTCTTCTTGGATGCACGACAATTATTTTGTCATTGAGTATTTTGAAGATGAAGGTGTAGGGTTGTGGGCTTCGCTCAAAAGTTCAGATTGTTTGAGGATTTAGGGTGGATGCTCCATTTTTGCGTTGACACAAACGATGGTGTCATTGGCGTTATCTTATTCATTTGTTGTTGTACCTTAGTTTTTAAACTTTGTCATTGCAATTTTGCTACAGTGTCGTGACATCATGGTAGAATCATCTTCTATTGAGTCCAACTACAAGATGGAGGCGGAAGAGTCAAGTGTGCAGGAGCACGACGAAGTGAGCAACAACATAGATACAAGAGGTAACGAGGTAGAAGAAGAGCATTTGCTTTCTTCACGTGGTGTTTGAATGTTGTAGGGAAGTTAGGGTTCTTTTGTTGTCCCTGCACGAAATCTTCCACCTTGTGCCAAGGAACAGTTGCAATCTTTGATTGAATTATGGAACCATTTCCACTTGTGGTATGAGGAAGCCAAACCAGATTGGAATACTTGATTATGCCTACATTACGGTTTTGGACAGTGACTTGCAGTGCTTCCATGAGTTTTGCATCTCTTTGTGCATCGCAAGGTCCATGATGGTCTATCAAGTCCTTTTCAATCTCAAGTGATTCAGGAGCTTGCTCCATGCTCATTGTAGAGAAATAAAGAATGCTATCAACAAAATATTGGAAAGGACTCTTATCAAATACTACAATGGAATTTCATGCAGCAGGTGTTAGAGCACCCTAAACCCTAATGCTAAAGCATCTCCATATAATGCGCTCCCAATACTCAGAGTATATGGAAGGAAGCAAATACATACTATATCGACAAATTACAAGCAACAAAGTTTCCATGAAACAAAAATTGATGATGTCCCGTACCCTCATGAGTGAAGATGCGCCCCACACTACACCATTTTGAGCATCATTTTAGTCTACACATGTAACTTAGAAAATGAGGGGATTCAAAAACTACTGCCAGTACAAGATGGAGAAAATAGTGGAAAAAACACCCTTAACGCTCATGAGCCCCTCAACCCCCACTACAAACCCTAATACCGTTTATTGGTCTCAACGGTTCTGCACACGAAAATCAAGGTGAGTTTGAATTTAAAATGCAGGACAATCAGCTATTTTGAAGTAGGAGTTTGCACAATGTGCTTGTATGCAGCGCAAATATTTGCCCAATTTCATCGCTAGTTGACGACCTCAAAGTTAAAAATTTTAGTTGTCTAATCTACAATTCTTGTACTGCTACACATTGCGCTTTGTAGTATTGGAACTTGTTGCTTGTACTATTTTTCAACCCTAATTAGCAAAACTTAGGATATCATCGTCCTGCTTAGGATATCTTTTGGCATTGTTTAACGTTCACCTCCATCTTTGTCAACTTTGCGTTCTACTTCCATCTCCGTCGCTATCCGCTATGTCGGGGCGTGATGGGCGCAGTTCGCGATGATGGGCATCGAGCCATTAGGCGCGGGCAAGCCAAGCTTCGTCATGGTTGCTGGGAATTGGGGTGGAGCCCATGCACGACATCAGTGTGGGCCCCATTTCGATTGCAGGATTTAGTGCTCGCCAATGTATTGGGGAGGAGGGACAACCTCTATCTATGATGTTTGATGGATCCCTTTTGGAAGTAGAAGGAGTAGAACCGAATTTGGCTAAAGATTATTCCAACTTGGATTTTGTTGGGCTCTTAAGGTGCTTTACAGCAAGCAAATCAATGTTTATTGACACCAATGTCATGCCTAGTCCCTCTTCCATCTTTGTTGACACAAGATTGTTGGATGATTGCACAAAACACTTATACTATTTGTTGCATTTTACAATACTCATGTTATTTTTATTAGAGTACTTTAAAATTAGTTTTAACTCTTTTTCAATTTAAAAAAACAAACTATGATGAATGTATACACCTATAAAATGAAGGTAACCTCCAAAGAAAAATTGTAGAAAAATTCTCAAAGTAGGAAAACTAGAGAAGTGCCAAATCTCAAGAAAATAGATACTTCATTGTTTTCATTAGGAAAAATAGGAAAATAAATAAATAGAATAAAAAAAATTGTCTATTTCTAACAACTCTATGGAGATGGTCATTCACAAAAAACCACCAAAATAATTTCTTATATATTCGAAATATAAGTAGAAAGAAGCTAACTTTGTGGACTTCTACACAACATATAACTCATTTTTTTAGAAATCCTTGGAACCATAGCTAAAAGTCTACTACAAGACCATCTCCTCCAAATTTGAGCTTCAAATTCATTTCTTTGCATATTACTTTGTTAAAAAAAATGATCTATATTATGGCTATTTTTGAACAATTAAACACTCTTTTTAAAATTTCAAAAATTATACACGGTGTATAATAGTGAAAAGTACCTTGCCTATGAATTTTGAGTAATTTTGAGTTAGAATACAAAAGTTATGGCCAAAAAACAAATTAGCTAGAGACATGTCATAGATAATAGTACAAGTGTTTTGTACAATTACCCTCTTGAATTCAAAGTCACCTTTGATAATGTTGTCTTCAGAGTCTGAAGATGTCAATAATGTTGATTTACATGTCAACAATGCAAATTTAAAGAAGTGGATCATGATTTGGAGGAGTCAAATGGTGACTTTGACTTCCAATCTTTGCATGTGAAGTGAGGTGTTATGACTCGTAGCTAAACAGAAAGCAAGAAATTGAAGAAATTATGGATTGCTATTGTAAATTCCAAACCATTTGGGCAACCCAACTTCCATGGGTGAAGGACATTATAGCCAATGATAGTATTTTTCACATGGTCAATTGTAAGGTATGTAGTACCTTGGAAAGAAAGCCCTACATCATGGTGCCTAAATGAGATGTACTCCTCTAGAATCACAAGAAGAAAGTTGCAAAGAACAACATCTCGTTGTTCAAGGTCAAGGAGCAGTATAGTGCAATACAATACAAGTACCACAAGAACCTTTGGTATATGCATCGAGGCCACCACCAATGGTACTTCAACAAATAAACCATTGCACCACAACAGAGGCACGAAAGAAGAGGGTCCACTTTGCTACTCTTTTTTAGCTTCTTCGTGATGGTTGTTCAATATTAGAGTATGAGTCTGGTGTCCATTTGTATAAGTTGTTGAATATTTTTTATTAGCCTTCTACACATTGGTGCGACAATTTGGGATGGGTGATGGCCGGCTACATGTATAAGGAGGTAGTACAAGAGATGCAAAGGTAGATCAATGTAGCCCATTAGGTAGTTGTTATTGGATAAGGTCACCATTATGGACAACAACTTTTTGTCTGTACATATCTACATTGCCATGTATTGGGTGAGGGTCTTATTACTAGTAGCTTTACAATAGGTAGATTGTAGCCCAAACATTGATAATCCATGTAAATTGATCATAGATGCAATTGTCAATGGAGGTAGTTTGAATTCGGAAGGCATTGC
This sequence comes from Straminergon stramineum, assembly GCA_963920665.1. Taxonomy (NCBI): domain Eukaryota; kingdom Viridiplantae; phylum Streptophyta; class Bryopsida; order Hypnales; family Calliergonaceae; genus Straminergon; species Straminergon stramineum. Next base: position 21,358,374 of record OY987271.1, read on the forward strand.
AAGGAAGCTACTAAGCTTCGGTGCCAACGACACTTCAATGTTGCAAGGAAATCAATCAAGCGTAACTCTATAGGTCAAACAAAAGCATGCACCGTTTTTTTATTGGAGGTCATTGCGTCACTCATCGGTGCAACTTGGCCTTCAAGGCTCTATCCAACCTTGGTATTTTTGCATCAACCGGGATTTTGTTGGGCAATGTCTACAAATACTTTTGCATGAGTCCAAAGCGGTTTGATGAATTCTAGCAATTGGCAAAGCTTATGGAAATAAAAGGGCTCAAGATGCTAAAAAACGTACAAACACAATGCGAGTAAGTCTCATCAAGCCTTTGAGAAGGCTTTTGTCAAAGTACCAAACTTTGATCTACAAAATAACAAGTGACTTATAGAATAACATGAAGGTGGAGGCAAACATTTATATTTTAAAATTTGTTTTTAATAGAGAGAAGCCACAATAGAATCTACAATACCTTCACTTGCTTGAATATGTTTGAATGTGGTGAGATTTTTGGTATTTGTAATGGTATGGCTTTTCTTTTGTTTATAGAATGGTTTGTCCATATCAAACCAACAATTCTAGAGGATATTAGTTTTTACATGAGTGATATAATGTCACAACAAATTAGAAGCTTGTATGATTGAAAAGTTCTTGATCAATTGTGTTCAGTGTAGAAACCACCTTGCCTTATTTTGCTCTTGAATCCATACACTATGTTGGATATGTGTGCTCTTCTACCAATACTGGAGGCAATCTATAACTTAGAGAACTTTGCTCATAAGCAAGATATATGCATCTATAACTTTGTTGCAAAAATGAAAGTATGCCAAGCTTCATTGTAAAAAGTATACAAAGACAAGGAGACAACTTATAATACTAATTAGTTTTGGAGTTTCAACAACCTCTTGAATTGTAGCCATGAACAAATCCACATCAAGTGGATAATAGACTTAAGTGACAACATTGTTGTGATGGCTTTCATTTGTCATGGCAAGCAGATCCACATCAAGTATAAAGGAGGGTCAAGAGATTGGGTGCTTTGGGTTATTTTGCTAGTGAAAGTGGAGCAAATGCACAAGGACATTGAATAGCAATTCTTTTTGTATTTATTGTTTATTATATTCTTAGTCCCAGCTCAGTCTTTCCCATGAGTTGTTATCATTATCTATTTTGTTATTGTTAAGTCCTAGTTGAGCATTTCCTTCTATGATCATAATTGTAGCAAAGATATCGGTTGAAAAGCTATACAATCGCTTTCCTACACACCATGTCTAAATGTGCTTGCACTTTTATATCCGTAGAATTGATGTCAAGTCAATGTTGAGGACATGAATGAAAAGCATTTGCGAATCTTGATGGACACATATGGCAATGGAAAAATTTTAGAGGAGGAAGAGTATAAGATGTTGATCCCCGGTCTAATCAATCATAATGTAGTCTGAACACAACACATGCCTTTTAAGACTTGTATGAAGTCAAATCTACGAGCCTTAATGCTTCCTCCCTATAATGTCAATTCCTTGACAAAAGTTTGGAGTGTATTGGAGAACAACAACTTCACATAAAACTTTGGAGACTTCATGAAGTTGGCTAAAATGGCCCTTAAGCATATCATTGGGTTTGTTGAAGATGAGCAACTATTTTCTAGCTTTGGATGTTTGAAGTCTAAGCTTTGGAACAACCTTCATGAACACATTGAGGTTACCATGGGAATGTATTCTTAATGTATTTTTAAACTTGAAAACTTCCTTTACCAAAATGTATCTGATAAGTGGTTTGTCACAAGTGGGAGAGCAAAAGATGTTGCTTGCAGTGGTAGGGGCAAGTAGTGAGGAATTTGGCACCAATAGTTGGCTTTTAGAGCAATGACATAGCTATGCATCTATTGATGGTAATTTTTTTCCCAATAATTAGGAAACCAAGCCAATGCATGGAATCCTTGAAATATGTCTTGTTATTCTATGGTCATTTGTGATAGTAGCTTAGACTATGAAAACTATTTTCCTAAAATCTTCATATTTCTAGTACAATTAATTTGTGGATTTGTAGATGTTGAAGTTGAAGACTTCCTAGGGTAAGCACTATATTGTTTGTAATCACATTTGCAAATATACAACATCTTTGTATTTCCATTTGCAAGAAGGGAGTAAACCATTAGGGAGAATGAGACTTCTTTTCATGCATCTCAAAAGGAAAAAGAAGTGTAATGCATTAGAAGAGATTTTGGGGCAAGGAAGGTCCATTTTAGGGCTATTTTCTTGTATGTTTCCCTTGCTATTTGATAACTCTGAATTACACTAGAAGAAAATCAGGAGTTCTGCGACTACAATTAGCAACTAGATTTGTAGTTGCACCGGACATTTGCAACTGGGTGACAATTTGGAGCTCGCAGTTGCAGTGGACAAGTTGCACCAGTTGCAATGTAGTTGCAAAAGTTGACAAGATTGGGTTTTTTTGGACAGCCTACGTGGAACTTCATCGATGAACTCTTCTGACGTGGAAAGTATTTTTGTGCAACTCGTTTGCAACTAGTTTGCGACTTATTTGCAATTCATTTGCAACTAGTTTGCGACTCATTTAGAACTTGTTTGCAACTCATTTGCAACTTCACATTTAGCTTTTTTTAGATGACCAAATTCAAATATTGATATTGAATAGATTTCACCAGTTTATGAAACTTTAAATTTCATAAGTTTTAAAATTTCTTATACTTTAAACATTTGTAGATATCTACAAGTTGTAGAAATCTACAAAGTCTATTATCAAACTTCATTACATAAACATGATATAACTTACAATTCTTATGTGTTCAATCTAATGGTACTCTTGACAATTGATATGGGACAATTAATATAAAACTTGATTCTATTTATTTTTTAGTCTTATTTTAGTTGCATTCTAGTTGTTCTCTAGTTGCATTTTAGTTGCAGTGTAGTTGCAGTCAAGTCAAATTCAGATTATATGCAATTGTAGTTTGACACACTAAACTTTATAGAACGTAAAGTTATCCACGTCGACAATTGTGATGAATATTGGATGTAGAATAAATCACAGTAATTCTGTTGTTACATTCTTGTAACCCAAAACTTCAATCTACGACTACTTTGCAACTACATGCAACTTGAAACTTCAATCTACAACTACTTTGCAACTACAGTAATGTATATATCAAATTTGGTGCAAATATAGAGGGTTGTAGTTGTAGGGCAATTGCATAGGACATATAGTTGCATTTCAGTTGGTTGTAGCGGACAAAATTTTCTTCTAGTGTTAGCCATTACTACCAAAAAAATATAATTTTTCCAAAAATTTCTAAAAATGATACTCCGTAATAAATTGAAAACTAATTTAAAAATAGATATGGCGTTGTTGTCTCCTAACCACATCAAATTGTTGATGTGGTGAGTTCCCACAATTTGGGAACTTAGGGGCTTTTTTAGCCCCCAAATCTCCTCTAATGATTGTAATATGAGTTTCTCTTATGAATCTTATAAACTTCTCTTGTGAATTTTGTAAGCTTATCTTGTGGTTCCTAGGAGCTTTATTTTTTTAATTTTTTTAATTCTTCGAGAGCCTTTTGTACATTATTTGTTCTTCCCAACTTCTAATTATAGATACCTTCTTGATTGTATTTCACTATGTTTGATTATGTGAGTTTGTGGACACCTTAGAGGCCTTACCAAAGTTTGCTTGAGCAACTTCCTTACTTTAGCATCAAAGGGTTTTGAGATGGGTGCAAGCCATAGTGTGCCATGTTCAAGTCTTGTATAAGGAGTCTCTTGCATGTTGCAAATGCCCATATTCTATGTTTATTTCCTCTATGTAGTTGCTAACTTTAGCATCAAAGGGGGGTTTGGGTATATGTATGTAGGTCGAGGTTGTGAGTACAAGGCTTTGAAGTTCGTTGTGAAGTAGCTAGCATTAGATTTTGGTTTTGCAAATTTTGGTTGATCAAGCACTACTCAAGTCTCAAAAGTTCCCTTGAGACACCACCTAGTTCTATGTAACATTACAAAAAAAATTGAGGCTTGTATCTAGTTGTGAATCTTGGAGGGGGGTACACAATTTAGTAACCCAAACTTACAAAATCTTTGTCCTAAACTTGCAAAGTTTTGGTCCCCAACTCACCTTGTTTGAATATTATTCAATATAATATTGCTAGTGGGAATTGTCACCATGTCTCTTTGTTATTGCAAAATTCAATCTTCATAAAAGATTTCCAAGATTTAGAAGCTAAAACACCACCATACGTCAAAAATACAATTGTTCTACAAATTAGCAGAAGTATTGTGTAGTTACTAAAAATGACTAAACTTGACTTTGCCAAATTCCTTTCAGCACAATTTCTGAAATTTGTCAAGAAAACGTTTCCTACTAGTGACCATCGCCCAAACCAAGTTGATTGAAATAAAAATTTCACCCACCATTTCACCTCAAATATGCATAGGGACGCCACTCCAATGTTGTGTGCAATGGTCTACGAGTCATTACTTTACCACTAATTACCAATGTCATATCACCTTTTATTTCATTTATCCCCCCCCCCCCCCCCCCCCAAGAAAAAAATCCCTAATATATACGGAGGAAAGCAACTAGGTCAATGATTTTCCAAAAATTTAGGCACCTTTTTAATTATTTCTTTTTTGACCAAGCTCTTAGAAAGCTATAATACCAAGAATACAAGAGACTAGCAATTATCACAAATAAAAATTTAATAATATTACAAACACAAAGTAGCAATGTTTTAATTATCAACAATTTAAAATGTGAATTTAAGTGTTCAATAGGATTTAAGGATTTAAGATTAGTTTCTAGTTAAATTCTTAACAAAGATTTATATTTTTGATGAATATTCAAATCAAAATGTTTCTAATTCAATTTCACAAATATCTATAAAGAATAGTTGAATATAAATGCCTTCAAATCATCAACCTCAGATTCATTTTTATTGCAATCTTCAAAAATCTTTGAGAAGTCAAATTTTTAGCCCAACTCAAAGGTTGTCTTAGACTCTTAGCTTCAATTATTCAAGAGAAATTTATTTTTGACTTGTCAAGAAGATGTTCATATTTTTTTGAGTCTCATAGACCTATTGTGCAACAAACAATATTATAAAAAGCCTTTCATAGTTTCGAAAGCTCCTACCAAATTGAAATTCAAGTTGAGAAATTTAGGTATCTAAAATGAATTATCAAATTTTGGCTTACCTCTTCATATTTTTTTGGAGATTAGAAAAAAAAAATTTAACCCTCAAAGGACCAAACAACGTTTTTTTGGCAACATACCAATTGCGGGTAGCTCACTACAAATAGAAAAATTCACTCTATTTTTTGAATTTTTTTTTGATGTGGGGACAAGGAGTACAATGCTACTCCATCAATATTTTTTACAATTGGATGTACCTATGAGGGGTTGTGGGACAAAATGTTTTTTTATCATGGACGGGGGGCAACATGGGCATGAATTTTAATACTACAAGGAAATTTGTTGTGCAAGGCCTAGAGAAGCTCGAGTATAGTCTTGCACAGCCTATCACCCAAGGTCAGACTGGGGTACTTTTTGACATTTTCTGAATTATTAAATTTGACCTAATGTAGAAGAGGGGTGGCAGGGAGGTAGATTATCTATCGCTTTTATGGTCTAATAGAGAGGTTACTCCTAATTATCAACTATAAAAAACTAAAAAACACTCACAAGACCAATTAATCAAAAACTAAATTGTCATTTGACAATCAACCATCCATTTAAAAATTGATGGATGATTAAGGCAATTACTTGTAGGACATGTGCAATGCTAATGAGTGGAGAGGTTGTTTTTATAATCAAATACATTGTCCATCATGAATTCTCAAAGGGTATGGGATAATTTGAAGATGAGAGCTTGACCACTCATTGTCAAAACATAGGAATTATGTTCAAAGTAGAATTTTAGACCTCATTTTAGTCCAGTAGAACAACTTATTTTTAAAAACTTTGGGCTAAAAAAAGTTTGAAAATCAAACTATGTTTCATCTCCAAAATACCGTTTAGGATTTCAAGTCTTTGACAAAAAATTATGGACAAAATTCAGAGGGGATGTTTGAAAATGTTAATGAAAATGTCCTTTCCAATCCTTCTCTAAAATTTGTGTGTAGCTTTTGATTGGAGACTCGAAATCCCAAATGTTTTTTTAGACATGAAATTTATATTGATTTTCCAACTTTTTCTAGTTCAAGGTTTTAAAAATAAGTTATTCTATTGTGCCAAAATGAGGTCTGAAATTCTACTTTGAATATAATTCCTACTTTTCACTTAACTTTGACATGAGTTGATTTCTTAGTAATTCTAATTTACATATCCCACGTGGTTTATTTTACCTATTACTATCCCACTAGTATATAGATCTTCTCACCTCCACACTTGCCTCTCATAGTATGTGACTCTAAAAATGGTTGGAGATCATCTTTAAACACATCTATATCATCAATGTAGAATATTTTGAAATTATATTTCAATGAGGAAGGAACATCTTCAAATTTGAGGAAAGGGTGAAATCTTTGAAGTCAATTAGAACATGATTTAGTGTCAGTGAATTATGATGAGTCGGGTTTTGCTAACTCCGACCCAACTTACTTCCTTGCCCTCCCCCCCCCCAATATGCCCAATTGCCCCATTTCAAACTTGTGCAATAGCCTCCCCAAATCAAAGCTATCTGGAATTTGGGTGCCCCCCCCAAAACATTTTTTTCAACTTTAAATACTATAATCTCACAATCTTTGTGGTCAAAACCTCCCAATTGTTTTACTACAATATAATGAAGTAGTCTACCACTAGATCTTCTGGTTAAATGCAATAAGTTTTTATTTGTCATTTTTGGAGAGCCTTTGAGTGTTTGAGTGTTTTTCGGTGAAACATAATCAAAGAACTTTAGGGGTTGAAGAAACGAAACTTCACAAAGATTTAAAAATTAAAAATTATGATTATTATCATAATCATCAATAGCATCATCTTGAGCCCCAACTCAGACAAGGGGAGTGCAACATCATTTTGCTTGGAAAATTTGCATACTTCTTCATAACTTGAATTTCTACCCAAATTTGAAGTCCCTAAATCTTCCTTGAAAATTAAATTTGAGTTAGGAGGCTCAAAAGTCAAACAAAGTCACATTGTCAAAAAGCCGTGCAACCTTGAAAAAAACATTTTGTAGTCCACTTTGGACTTGGGAGGCATTCTTTACACAAATATGTTGCCCTCAGATTCTTACAAATTTCAAAAAGAAAATAATATTCAAACAATAACCTATTGTCAGGGAGTTCTCAATTTTGGCAACTTCATAAATATTTACGAATTTCAATACAGGAATCTTTAAGGATTATTTGAAATGGTATAGTAAATTATTAAGGTGGTGCGTGTTCCCCCATACTCTCACAGAAAGCGTCCATTTAACGCATGGGTACAAAGGGGACAAATTGGAAGTTTGAATGTCGAGTATCTTCCCTACATGACAATTTTTATTTTATTTTTTTCAAAAGGACGGTGTCAATTCAAAAGAAAAAAGAAGAACAATTAGTCCGTCTCATGTGGATGAGGCAGCCTATGAGGAAGGCTAAGAGATCCAAGACTTACATGACAATTTGAGTGCCCCACCAAATTCCAACTTCACTAATTCATAACTAACTCAATAAGAGACCGAAAAATATGAAACGAAGTGATTTGGATGCTCCTTCTTCTCATCTTTCAAGGAAAATTGACTGCCAAATTTTCTGAGCTGCGCAATCCTTCTGAAAACCCGAATCATCTGCATCAGTGATTAGAAGGACGCTTCATCAACACCCTACCTCTACTGCAAGCCGTAGGCCGCAGTCAGTGATCATGTATGATCTGCCAGGCCAGAGCCCCCCATGCCATCATTTCTCATGATATGCGACCAATGCTTAATTTATTTATTCAATGGGACCTGCCCCACTCCCTTCCACAACTTACAGAAGCTTAGGGCATCTGCAGTGCATACTCTGCATACATGCCCTGTAACGGCAAATGACGGGTCATTCCGTGAGGCCCGCACAGTGCCGCTTTTCTCTTTGGAAAAATTGCCCCTATGCAAAGCGGGAAATCCAAAAGTCAAATGAACATTTCCAAATCATAAAAAGAAAGGAAGAAAAGAATCTACATTAAAAAAAAACTTTCATGGAAACAAGGGAAAGTTTAATTAATTAGCACATATACCAATGCTTGAAAAGTATTGACAATAATGACTATTTCTACAAGGGCTACCTTGTGGACCCTTCACATTTTGCAAATTTGAGAATCACAACCCATTTCCCCCAAACAGGGCTAGGGAAATGGGGTGGCCCAAGCTTGGCAGCTCCTGGGTTGTTTTTGTCCCCCTAGTCATTCCCGCCCTCAAACCATGCCAAAATAGGTCAATCTCCAAGCTTTAATGACTTATCAGACTAAGGAGCCAATCAACATGCCAATTGATTAAAAAAAATAAAAGATATGACTTGTTGTGGCCCACAAACTAACAAGATCAAGCAACCAAATACCAAGCATGGTGGGGATGGTGTCCTAGTCTTGGCCAAGAGATTTTTGGAGTGACCGGTCTCTTTTCATCTCTAGCCAGGTCCGCGGTGGGGGCATTTGTTGGAAGTTGTCCACGCCCTAAATTGGGCCAGCCAACTTTGGCATGAATTGGTGGCAATGCTCTTAGTTGGTTCCAAGTGGTTGCATACTAAGGCCGTGGAATTGGAGGCCCTGATAACGGTTGCATTGGAGTGTAATTTGAATTAGAAATTATTCTGCACTCAGCACAATGCGGACATTGTGCTTGTTGTAGGAAGCACTATAGATGTTCTTAGTGCTTACTTACATTGCAGCATCCCCAGCCTCCCAACTTAAGCTTCCTACTTTGGTCGAAGGTTAGTAAAGTACTTGGGCTCTAAAAGTGTCCACCTCCTAAAATGTACACTAATTGTATATTTTTATTTTTTCATTGCTCCACCAATGTATTGACAATGCACATTTTAGGAGGTGGATTTTTTTTTTTTAATATTTTCTTGAAATACATGGACAATTTTCATTGATACGGGAAATGAGTACACAAAACCAAAAGAACAAGTCAAGGGCAAGGATTTATTTTTCATTTACTAAGCAACAACTGAATTAAAGACCTAAAACACATTAAGAAAAAACTAGAAACAACCTCTGAAGTGGATGCTTTTACTGACCATTGTGTTTCAACTTCAAAAATTCACAACTAATCTCATGAAGCTCCAAAAAAATATTAAACAACTTAGATTCACTGCCAATTCTATTTGACTTTTTTCCAAGGAAAATTTACTAAAAAAATATTTTCAAGAAGTTGAACCCTTAAAAGACGCTGAAGCCAAAAAGTCGTCGATGGATAACATCATTGTTCATTGTAGAAACAAAGAATGCATCTATTGGTTCAATAATCGGCGCACTCTTGGTGACTACCTTGGTTATGGGTGCCATGTTTGTCAAGGATTAACCCTTAAAAGATGAAGCCCCTATGACCAAGGTAGTGAGCAAAACCACTCTGATTATTGGACCAATAGGTGCATTCTGTTTTTCTACAATCAACAGTGAAGTCTTCCATCGGATACAAAATGCCCGCTTCAACGTTTAAGGATTAACCTCCCCCGAATGAATTTCCAGCTCTCAAATGGGCGCTTTGTTTTGTGAACCTCCCATCTACCTAAATGTGACATGCTTGAAAGGCTGGGCCATATCGTTTACTTAGAGTGAGTGTGGTGGTGTCTTCGAATCCGCCTTGGCTCTTGGTGTGGGTTGAATTGCATTACATTGCATTGCATTGCATTGAATTGAAGAGAGCCCACGTTCCTTGCATTGACCAACGTCGGGTTCTGAAAGAAATTATGCATTTGGCTCGGGGTCGCAAGGCCCGTTGTTGGACAGAGCTCCCATTCAAACTGGGGCTTGCCTGCCTGCCTGCCTGCCTGGATCCCCCAAATGATTATTCACCAATTTTCAGAAACACCATTGGGCCATTGAGAGCGAGTCAAGCTCCCCGCCACTTGTCAGGCCCAGCCAAAGACAGTAATGTACTCCTCAGAGGCCAGGGCTGCAGACAAGCCAGCTGGGAATTGATCATTGCTCAATTGACATCCCACTCACTTTCACTTAACCCCTAACTTAAGTGCTCAAGTGATCATTTTTTGGCCATTGCCTGACTTCAGGCAGCATTTTTGGCCGGAAAAAAAAAATTCCATTTCTTACTATTTTTGAAAAATTGGGTTGTCTTAAAATATTTATATTCTTAACCCCTAAATGCCCAAGGCCTGTTTGGAGCTCCTTGAAATTTGATCTAAATTGAACAAAAAGTCAACATTTTCATAAGTTGTATCAATTTCTTTTGAATTGTAACCGTACAAATTCAAACTAGACATGTTAGAGATCACATAGGAAAAGAAAACATAACAATATCACTTACAAATTGAAAGATTATAATGTTTGATCAGGAGGGTGTAAAAATTGTGAAAATTTTTCAATTCACTTTTTGCATGTCAACTCTAAAAAGTTGGTCACTAAACAAATAGGAGGTTATAGGGCCCAACATGCACAACCCCAATCAATTTACGGTTTTTCAAAATCTATTCTACAATTTTTTTAAATGAATTTCTAATGTGATTTTTCCTCCAAGATCTAGTGTATTTGAGGGTCATTTTCAAGAGCCCTCAACACTACGGGAAGTCAAGATTGCAATGGGCATCCTTGCACTAAATCTTCTATAGAAAAATTGTAATCCTTTATTTTTTAGATCAACTTTTTGATCCTAAAACTAGACTTCAAAAAGAATTCTCCAAAAATACAAACTACTAATAATAGCAATTTGGTTGGGTTTTACTTAACTTCAAAGTTTTTGAAACACCAAAATTTGGTGCCTTAGGCATTTAGGGGTTAACTAAGATTGCTACATCCAAATAGAAACAGCACAAAGTGTTTAAGATTTGCTTAGTGTTGAAAAAATTACTATTTGGGGAAAGTGTTGGTGTTTTCATTACTACATCTTATGCATTTTTTCACAAATCAATAGAAACCACAATTTTGACCAATAAAAAAAATTCAAATGCTAAAAAGAGAAATTACATATTTGGAGAATTTTTGAAGTCATACCTTCAAAATTCATTTGAAGAGAATCTAAAAATATTTTTATAATTTTGACTATACAAATACTTTATGTTTTTCATGCTTCACAATATCTTTATTGATGCAAACTTCAAAAAAGTTACAAAATTTATATTTCTACAACACATTAATTTTGTGTTTTGTCCAAATCCCTTAGGCTTTTAGGGGGTAACTTAATCCCCCAAAATTGAAGTAACTTTAGTAGGAGCAGCTCCAATGCATCATTCAATGTGACCCTCCCCCCGTCAAATGGGTTTAACATAGTGACATTGCGGGACAATTGCCATTCCGTCTCCCCTTCATCTAGAATTGTCGTAGTGCAATTCACGCATCATCCTTCAACAACACCTTATCCAACTCATTTTACATCATCAATGATGTCATGAAAGAGAATGATTCCTCCATAGTCAAAGGATGGAATCGTTGCGTGAACTCTTGTGTGGTCTCAAAATACCTTGGAAATGGTGTGGATGGAACCTTGCCCAAGAATTATATTATATTATATTCTATTATAAACCAAATGGACAATTTCCATTGAATTGCCCAAGAAATTTGGAAACCCTTTTGTGGTGACACAATGGAGCTCTAAGCCCTGCCTTTTCCGCAACAGTTCCGGTAGCATCTCTGCTTCAATGTGCGGTGGAGCTGCTCTTAGTGCTTTTTCCCAAACTCTAGCTCCTCCCAGGCCCAGGCCGCTTGTGGCCAGGCCCTTGTTTTCTCATTCTTTTGCAATAAAGGTCCACCTTTATTTGTGTCAAAAAAACCAAAAAAACTCTAGCTCCTCGTCCCGTAATGCACGCACTTTACAATTAACTCCAATCACTTAATTTTATTTATAAATATAAATTTGCTTCAATGAATCTGCCATGAATTGATATATTGGGCCAGTGTCCTATTCACACAGATAATAGCTAATTGGGACTCGCAAGTTGCAAGAATCAGCCCGGCCAGGGCCAGGGCCAGGGCCAGAGGAATATTGCCTCCAACTGAAGGCCCCAACTGCAAAGACCTCGGTTATTGTAGAATTGGGGTTGCTCAACCCCTTTTTCCTCTCCTGCCTAACTAACTAACATGCCAGACGCAGTAGCCCCTCCTGGAGGCCCTGAACTCCCCTCAATTATCATTGTTTGTCGAATCCCGTGGAGCCTGCCTGCCCACCCCACCCGGCACACTTGAATGTCAGACGGTGGATCCGGAGGGGATTCTAAACAACTCATAATCAACATACTTAAGTTTGACCGTTTGAGAATGGAGTTCATACATAGTCATAGTTGATAATTCCAAAAATGCAGGTCTGAATAAGTCCTGCATCCCGCCTACAATTATAATTGGAAACGAACCACCAGACATTTCACGTCCAAATGGGTGGTATACAATCAGACTTGGACGGAGGAGAACAAGCATTGGTATTAATGCAAAGCCTTACTTAAATAAAGGACAATCTTGCACACAAAAACAACAACGTGTGCAATAAGAAATTATTAAGGTAGTATGTGCATGAAATGCATGCACAAGTAGACCAAGGTTTAACTATCAATGAGTTTGAGAAGCGGTCAATCATGGGCAACTTTCAAGATTATTGTAGAAATGAAGAATGTACCTAACTATTGGTCCATAATTTAAATCATTTTGGGAAAAGTACCTTGCTACGTAATTGTTCTCATGCTTTCAAGGTTAAGACTCACTCCTACTCTAACTCACCACAACACTAGTCTTGAAGCTTGGTCAACTATGTTTTGTTTTCTATTAGTGGATTGTATTTGGAAATGAAAACTTTTCAATGTAATGCAAAGACTATAATATTAGCATCTTGACCATTTCAAGTAGCAATGTACTAAAACTTCCTGAAATTCAATGTAGATGTAGCTAGACTAGTGAATGCATTGTATATCTGGATCCAAAACATGATCTATGAGATGACCTACATGACCAATTGTAGGTCATCTTTTGGGTGGGTCATTTCCCTAGTCTACGCAAACCATGTTTCTACTACCATAGCTTTATTCAATACAAGGTATCTTCTCCTTTTTGATGAGGAAGAGGCTAGTAATGAATCATGCTACATAACACCAACACTAAGGTATGCATACCAAAAATCTCCCCTAACCAAATTGTGACCCCTATTGTTAGGCCTAATGCTTTGCCCCACATCTTGCATTCTATTGGACGTAGCAAAAATTGTAAGGGACGACATCATGACTCTTTCAAGGTAGAATTGGAGTTGAAAGGGTTGGATTGGGTTGACAAGTCACAAGTTTTATAACTTCAAGGAACACTCCCATGTGGTTTTGACACTTGACAAAAGGTTCATTCATTATTCTACAATTTGAAAAGATACTTTTGGATAATTATTGCAACTATGTAGGGAGTCCAAAGAAATACATTATAATTCAAATAGATAAGTATAATCTCCTCCGGGGACAACAAATGAATGGCTAGGAAGCAATTGCTTAGACCGCCTCTAAATAATGTGTCATGATTTTAAACCCTTCAATTACACAATCTCCGATGACCAAAGTAGTCACCAAACCTACTATGATTATTGAACCAATAGGTGGGTGGTTACAAGAAACACTTTTCCTATTTTTTGGTCCCCTTGTCCTCAAATGGGTGTTTTTTTGCTCATAACTTTTGCATAGTTTGTTTGTTTGGCATGAAATTTGGATTGAAGGTATGTGTAGTACTTTAAGACATCGTGTAATTTTTTTTTATTTAAAAAAAATAGTTTACTATTTTTCACTTGCCCCCAATTGGATGTCTCCATTGACCATTTTGTGTGGGTTTAGTCCTATTTTTGACCCAAAAATACGAATTCAAAGCCACAAATTGGACATGTTGTAGGTCTAATAACATAACAAGGTTTGACTTGAGTTTTTAAGAAAATGTCAACATGTTGGTTGCGCACATAGGGTCATAGTGACCTCGCTTTGTGTGAAGGCTACAAGGAGGGAAAAAATTTCCTACATAAATTCTTTGGTGTAATGTGAGCGTAATCTTCTTTAGCAAACTGTTTTTTTTCTATTGAGTTTTATTCATTTTTTTAATTACTAAAAATGAAAAGGTCTACAAATCCCTTTTCTGCTATTATCTACTTGCAATAATCAATAATATTGCATAGTACAAAATGGATGGTTCAAATCTATAGGCGCCCTAAATTGACGTTTTAGATATGCAAGAGCTTAGATCCTACATAGTATTGGCAATCCTGTGGCCACAAACGTGAAGTGTTTTTTACAATCACCCCTATGCATATTTTTTACAATGAACAATGAAGTCATACATTGACTACTTTTCGGCCTTGGTATCCTTTAATCCTTCAACGACACTGAGGACATTTTTTGTCCAATGGATGACAACAAATCTTCCTATGTTCTATGTAGGACATAAGTGCAATTATTCATCCTTGGAATTTTGTGCAAGAAGGAAAGACCTTGCACAACAATTTGATCTCCAATGAGTATTTTTTTTTAAATTTTAAAGTAGATGATGTCACATAGTTCCAAAAGGGGTGTTTTCCACAGTCACTAGTCTGTTCTTTAAAGAATAGAGGGTAATACAAATTGAGTTTCATAATGAATTATATTTGAAAAACCCTTCTGTAGCCAAAATAAAATTTCCCATCTGATCCATCTTAGCATATGCAACAACCAAAGGGACAACAATGGATCCTCCTTCTTCTTCCCTTTATGATTACTTAGTTAATGAAAGGAACGTGTGTACCTTCGCTTCCTTTTTCATCCATGTGGAGGAAAGCAATCTTTGGGATTAGGATATGATGGGCAGGTTATTCCTCAATCATCAGAACATTCTGGTTGGTGCGTTTTCCAAACGTAGTTTAAAAAACTCTCATGTGAGACCCATTTGGTTGGTGCGCACTAGAAAGGGCTTGTTCAGCCACAGCCTCGTGTTGAGCAAGGGAAGGTAGCAAGGGACTCACTATACTGTAGGTGGTCCACCTTGACAGCAGCAGCAGAACAGCCAAGGCAGAGGAAGAAGAAGAAGAATTGCCTTGGGTGGGGCGTAACTTAGGAGGATATCTGAAGACCTAACTAAACCAATTAATAAGCTCAATATGTAACTTCCAACGACGACAGACGCAGGCAGACAGGCTGAGTTCCAAATGGCTGGACACAATTTGGTGCAGCTTACGTGCTCACTTGCTAGGCAGGCAGAGTTGGTTACTATCGAGGTTTGACTCGGGAACCCCAAACCATTGACTGGGTTCAGGTAAGTAACAACACTTGCCAAATTAATTGAAAAATGTAGGTTAGTTACATACTTAATTATAATAAAAGAATGACACCAGAATCAAAACCTGTCTAAGATCGAACCCCATGGATTCTTGCCTAAACTGGACTCCTACTATTCATGAAAGGAGTTTAGGGTTGGTTTTAGGAATACATATTCTTTAGCACTTTGAAAATTCATAGTTTGTTCATAGGGTGTCCCAAAAATACATTCTAAGGTAATGTAGAAATCTCTTATGACCAACAATAAGATCTCCCACCTCCTAAAAAATTCAATATAATAATACAAACCTAGTTGAAATTGGTGAGCCAACTTTAATAACTAGTTTGAAGAAGTGCATAGATTGAAGTATAGTTGTGTAGGGGGGAGTGGATGTAGGTAGATAATGTCACAAATTCCATCAGGTATGATGACCCATTGTTGTTCCTTTGGAAGTACACGAGTATTTAGGTTTATTGGATTTTTATTTATTTTTCATTTTTATTTTGTTATAGACCCTAAAACATGAAACTTCCCTTTGTTGTCTTTAGTAAAATTCTTTTCTTGTTTGTTTAAATGATAAGTGGCTTAGTTAATGCTCTACACAGTTGCAATGATTATCCACAAGCATCCTTCAAGATTGAGGAAAAGAATGAGTAAATCTTTTGTTCAAGTGTGCAGATTGGATGGATGTGTTAATTGAAAAGAATGTCCCTTATCCATCTAATTTCAACCTTTCCATCTCCAATTCTATACTATTGTGCAACCATAATACAAACTTGAGTGCAAATATATAGTGTTGAATACATTAGATTGCAATATAATGAATTTGGTATAGGAGTAGGGGCGATTGAATTGGGGCACATTCAAGTTGTGTCTACCTTATATATAATGAGCACCTCCAAGGCCAACTTTGAGAAGACATTAGAGTAACCTCTACCATTTTATTAACACTTTTGAATCCTTGTTTGAAAATTTGAATTTTTTTTGTTTATATATTTGAATAAATCTATTATTTGCTTCAATTTCATCAAATTAATTGTGAAGGAAAGTTGAGTTTTAAAGTATAATTGAAAAGATATTTGGATAAGAGGTCGACCTAAAGGACTTAGTTCATCATCGATAATGTAGAACATTGATATCAAAATGAATGTTTGACATTTATTTAGATAGGTGACCGAACCACCATCCCAAACATCTTGTCGACATCTTTTCTTATTTAATTTTTGGTTTGAATCATTGAGAATTCTAAGAAAAACTTAACTATTAAAATATACACACCTTCAAAAAATTAGATTGAGAATTAGATGATGTTTGCTTTAGAAAAAAGTTTTCCATTGTGTGAATGAAATCAAATTGATAAAGTAGATTGGATTTATCAAATTGAATGTAAAACATCTTTTTTTAAAAATCCATTAGGTTTTTAATCATTGTATATATACATATAATTTGCAAAGACATTCAACTTTTTAAATGTAAAGTTCTGGCTAAGAAATTGGTATAATCTTGTACATATAGATTTTGGAAAAATATAAAACAACATCAATATCATCATTGATAGATTGGGAGCTTGATCTAACTGAGGGGCAAAATTTGGCACTCCAAGTATAATCTAAGTCCACATATTTAAACTCTTTTAGGATTTTTTCCCAATCAATTATTGGATCTAACGATTGTGTTTTAACTTGAATTTATGGTGGTCAAAATCCATTCTTAACCCCTAAAGGACCGAGGCACATTTTGGGCAGAAATTGTCAAAACTTGCAACTTTTTAGGGCAGCAAGAAAAAAATGAAAAAAAAGTTGTTTTTTCAAAATTCAACTGTAAAAATTTGTACTAGTAAGACTTCTTTGGGAACATGTGGAAATTTTTTTAGAAACTTTGACCACATGGGTTGAAAGATTATAACGTTTAAAGTTAGGTGAAAAAGATTTTTTCCAACCTTGCTTGACACAGCCTGCAAACTTTAACTCCTTTTGGAATGAGATTCTTACACTAAAATTTTTTATTTTTTTGGACACTTGCATCTTGTATCATGTAATCTACACACCTGCCAAATTTCAAAATCATAGGATGAGTTTTGTATATGATGCCCAAAGTTGCTCAAGCTACCTACAAAATTTTAGGCAGTATAACTTTTGATCCAGGCAACTAATTGGAAAAAAAATTAGACTTTTAGGAAGGGGGTACATAGTTACACATCATGTCCAAATTTCATGTACATTTGACCAAAAATGACTTTGTAGGAACCTACTTGAGATTTCTTGTGTACGTTGAACGGACACTTGGTCCTTTAGGGGTTAATATAGTAATCAATCTAAATGAGGATTGGGATATTTTTGCAACAAAGGTATAAACCCTTATAATCCGTTGCTAAGTTCATATGACAAAGACATACCAAACTGGTGCATTTTTTATTTGGTTAAAAATAGTTACTTGCGAATAACCAATCATTGTAGTTTCATTTTCCATGGCCCCCAAATGCCATTTTTTGATTTGACTGAATTCTCATTTTTATTGCATATTGTGGTAGTCCTCCTTCCCTCAGTCCCTTGGTGTTGCCTTCCTTCTTTCCTTCCTAGGGCCCCAATCGGCTGAACATGTGCAGCCAAGGCCCGACAATGGCCGCAGAGTTTCGGCCATGAGTGAGAGCCGCTGAATCAAGCTTTTACAGGCCCATTGGCAATCAAACTGGTCCTACTGCATTACCACTACTTGGACAACATGCTCGTCGTCCGTCATCCGTCGGAATCCCGGCCATGATCTGCTTCTGCTATTCGGCTATGGCAAGCAACTGAGGAGAAAAATCAAAACTGAAACCGGCGGAGGTGCAGGGGGTAATGATTTATGCACAGTCCGTCCATCCGTATGTCCGTCCCTCATGGAATGTCAACTTGGTGAGACTTTAATTAATTCAATGGACTGAAGCCCACCACCACCATACCCAACAACCCTGGACGGGGACACACACATACGTACAGCAACAACAGACGACCCGTTCCAAGTTCAATCCCAAGTCACTTACTTGACTTTACTACCCATATACCGATGTGATGAAGTTTGTGAAAAATGGGCCAGCTGCATCCATAAGGTAGTCTGCTCGTAAGTTGAAGCAACTTTTGAAGAGCTGATTGCATTTGGGGAGAAGCTGAACTCATGGAAACAATTTTTCAGTAAATTTTTTGTAGGAAGCAAAAGGGAATCGGCATCGAACCCAAGTCATTTCATGTTTTTTGGACCTTCATGGAATTAGTTGCAAATTTTTGAAGTTGAAATGCAATAGTCACTGAAAGCAGCCACCTCTTAAAATGTACACTATTTGTATAGTACATTGAAATAAAACAACATGTACCCCTGTGTTAGTAGTCGCTTTTAGAACAAGGTCGCTTCTAGAGCACCCCACCTTAATATCCTAAGAAGAGGAAGCCTTGAACCATGGGCCATGAAGCGGAGGAAAGCTCTCCCTCCCTCCCCTCTAACGTAGGTTGCATGTGAAGAAGCATATTCGGCCTGGTGGCTGGGTCTTGGCCCCTTTTTCGCCCTGGCCGGCTGAATGGCGGTCTGTGCAGCATCAATATCATACAATACAGCACCGTTTGGGCAGGACATCGAACAATGTTATCGCATTTTATTGGTAATTGATGGATCGGAGGTTCGGTTCCTCAAAGAAAGTGCCTACAAGATAGAAATTTATACTCAGAAAAGGAGGTGGAAGCACTGATCTTTTGACTCTCACACACTTGTGGCCTGGAGTCAGTGGGAGTGGGCTCAGGTGGGACTGTTGATCAATTGGTAAGTTAAGGAAGGTATTGGTACCTCACCTGGCCAGCATCTTAAGTTAGCGGTTCTGTGGCCTGGGCCATGGGGTGATAAGTTCGTCATCATGTGGCCCTCCAATATTGGATTGGAATGTGCATTGGAAGTAGCGAAGGATATAAGTTAAGTTAACTTCACCCTAGAAGGGCCTGAAAGCCCTTTGTGTCCGTACAAGGTAAGAGGCTCATAAACCGTGCATGTAAGGGCCAATTGTCTTTGGGGGGGAAGCTAACTTTCTTAAAACAATTTTCAGTAAAGTTTTGTTGGAAGAGAAAAGGAAATGGCATCTAAACCAAGTCATTTCATATTTTTTTTGGAGCTTTGTGGAATTAGTTATGAATTTTTGAAGTTGAAATGCAGTGGGCATCAAAAGTAACCACCTCTTGAAATGTGCAGAGATGGTACATTAAAGAAAGCAAAATATACCTTTGTATCATGTTTGCTTTTAATGCCCGGTTGGAGTTTGAGCCTCCTACCTTAGTACATTATATATTTGGTGGTATTTGATCAAGAAAACATTGATCAAATACTTTTCAGTACAAAATAAACTAATGATCATGATAGTACGTAAACAAAAGTGTATCATAACTCATATATTACACCACAATTGAAGAGTTATAAAGCTAAATACAGGTGGTGTAGAGGGACCCCAAGGGCCTTTCAAGGGTTAACTTACATACAGGAGGAGGAGCTTGGATTTGAAATGGAATCAATATTCTCTGACATCCAAGTAATAAGGCTGGTGAATTAGTGCAACTACTATATTGATCTTGGATGAATGAGTGAATCTCATTGTCATTGTGACTGCCGTGGGGGAGATTCATGGAGTCTGTCCATCACTGTTGCAATGGGGAGGGGGAGGCCGGCCCTTCGCTTGGTTGTCTCCATATCCAGCACCATCATGTGCTCTCTCAGTGTGTGCATTATGGGGGTAACAGGACAATGGCAAAGGTGCATTCCATTTTACCCCCATTGCCCAAGTAACTTAGACTCAAAGGCCTTCAGATTGACAGAAATCCTCGAAATGAGTTTTAGACATAATTTAGATCCCACTTGTGAATAAAAAATACATATCAAATTGGAGGTGCCTTTGGTGGCATGGGAAGAAAGAGAGAAAGAGAAAGAGCTTGGGGTTCTTCAGTCTTTGGAATCAAAGAGTCTATTTCTCCAAGGTTCCACACAAAAAGCCCACTGGACAATGAAAGTGACAACAAGAACCACTTGCATTGGAAGACATTCCACATCCGTCCCACAGGTGCAGGTAAGAGAATGTCAATGGACATGTAACAGGATTCCCCAATAGCACTTTGTACTGATCTCAGGAAGGGCTAACTTTCAAGGAATGATGTAAGTAGGACCCCCAAGGAAAGGAAAGGAAAAAAGAAGAAGAAAAGCATTAATTGTCAAAGCAGTGCAAAAAGATTTGGAAGACCTAACCACGAAATCATCGTTTGGCTGACGACTAATGCCACTTTGCCAAAAGATGCAACTTGCCACATGGGAGAAAGCAAAGCAATGGCTTAAAATTACAGGCCAGATCAGAAAGGAGGAACAGTAGATGAAGCACGCACTACTCTTCCAAACTGTCCTTGGTTCGGCTCGGGTTTTGTCTGATATTAACACCTTTGACCCTTAAAAGGTATGAGAAGCCCAATTTAGGGTTGCAGCATGGGTGTTTTTGTGTGTGTTTGACATGCAAGCCCAGTGCATAAATTGAAGCAAGGTGGGTACACCCAAACTATCACTAATTGCTACTGTGCCTAATTTCTATTGTAAGACTATTTAAACTTTTGTGCTTTTTTTGGCAAGTAAAAGGAGGTTCCAATGCACCAAAGAATGTGATATTTGGATTCTGTATGCAAAAGTTATGAAGGAACAAAGTTTGGTTCTAAAAGTGTTTCTTTCACATAGGTACATAATTGATTTTGGAGATGTACGTAGAGTGAAGATGGTGGTTTAGGGTCAATGGTGCATTTGGAGGTACCCATTGTATATAACAATTGCAAAAGTTTGTATTTGTGTTGAGTTGGATTATGTAATACATGGCATTTCCAATATAGATCATTATTGCACCTTCTTGTATGTTTGAGAAGTTGCAAAATGACCATCAATTCTACATGTACAAGTCTATATTTGAACATGTTGTAAGGGTTAATTACTAAATTCACTTCCAAATGAAAGATATTAGTTGTTGAATTTTCAATCCACTGTTACATGTCTTGTTATATTTTAATAAATATTTTGTATTCTAAGAGTGAAATATATGACCATAGATATGGTCTCTACCAAACATGATGTAAAGATGAATTCCTAAAGAGGGTTGAAAACATTTGCCCTCCGAGTATAGATGCTCAATTTTTCCAAATGAAGATATATTTGATTGTGCTAGAAGGCTCCTATGGAGTTGTAAATTTTTGTGAAGGTAGAGAGTAGTTGGTATAGTGGTACATTTAATCTTTTAACCCCTAAAGGACCAAATGGTGTTTTTTGGCAACATAGCGATTTTGGGTAGCTCACTACGGATGAAATTTTTATTTTTTTTCTTTGAAATTTTCATAGAACATGTGCCCGAGGAGTAGCTTTAAGACCCAACAATTTCCATAACTTTTGAATACATGGTTAAAAAGTTGTTGTATGACATGTTGTTTTCAATGCTCAACGGGTAGCTCAGGCAGAAAAAAAAAAACTTCTTTAAAATCACTTTTTTTTAAAATAAAAATTTGAAATTTATTTTCTTGATTTTTATATACATGGAAAGCTTTGAATCATTCCATTTTGATTTAAGAGATGAAAGTTATGAAGAGTTTTAGTTGTGGGTAGTAATGGAATCTCTACTGTAAAATAAACTTTGAAGACCTTTATTTAACTCAATTTTTAATATTTTTGGAAAAAAATAAAAATGTGAGGTGTAGATTGTTTATTACAACAATTTAAGCATTGGGATTGTCATTTTTCAATTCCACAAATAAATTATTAACAATTTAGTATTTTGAATTATTCTCTACTTCTTTCAACTTACTATTTTTTTCCTATATGTTGTACAATTCCAAATGATCTAAACTTTTTCAAGCATGTAGCCAACATGGCTTGAAGAATGAATCCAAAGAGTTACAACTATTTTGGACATTTTTTCATAATGATCTGACTTTGTGGAGTGCATCTGCCCGGATTTTTGCAAGGCCAAAAAATGGCTTTTTGTCACTTCAAATGCTAATATCTTGCAATCCAAACGGTGGAAATTTCTGAAATTTTTTCCACATCTTTCTAAACCAGCTTACTACAAGATCCTACGGTTACATTAGTCTAAAAATGTATTTTAAAAAAAATTTGGTACTTATACTAGAGATGACAGTTTTGGAGTGTTTTTGGTGAAAACATAGTCAAATACCTTTAGGGGTTAAGGACTAGATGTTCAAATTTTGAACTATAGATGAACATAAAAACATACCAAGCATATAAAAATGTGTTTTTTTGGCTATTAGTTTTTTTGAAGATTCTTATGTTAGATCTTTAGCATTTGTACAATATAGATTTTGAAGACTAATTTTTCTTTTCAAATACTCTATAATTTGAAAGGTACTAATAGGCCTAGCCTTAAAAAATAACTTATTCAATTCAAAAAATAACCTTTAATTTGAAAACGACTTGAATAAAAAGGTAAAATATAAATCTTCCAAAATCACCATAATCAGATTTAGCATTTTGAACTTAAGGGAAAACAATTCTAGTGGAAATCACAAATATTCAGTTTACAATCAATTTTAGAAGGGTTATCAATTTTTGGCTTCAAATTTTATCAAAAAATATTGGTTTGCGTACAACTTAATCTTATTGTTTGGATGGTATGATCATGGATTATATTTTACAACTATTGTTTGAAAGTCATCATTAAATTCTCATTCTAAGATGTATTTTCTAATACATCTTCACAATTTTGGAAAATTTTCAAATTATCACAAATTTTTGAAGAAAAAGTGAAAATAATTCATATCAAATACAAAACATGCTCCAAAAATTTAAAAGTTTAAGAATAGAAGTACATCATATTATAAAAAATTGTATTAAAAATAAATGATTCGTGACATTCTATATTTAGAAAAATGATTATAGATCTTCAACTTCAACTTTCAATTTAAAACCATTTTAAAATTATATTTTCAAAATTTTCAAGCAGAGTAGAAACTACACTTCAAAAGCTTTATTTTGCTAGTTTTTTTCTCAAAAGCTAAAGAAATCAATTTGAGTGTGAAAATCAAGTTGTAAGGGAAAAGAAAGCTTAAAGTATGAAGTCCATTATATAGATATACCATTTCTTTGACAAACTATGTCGTACAAAAGCACAAGACAAGTAATTGAATTGGGCTTAACTCAATGATGTGGATAAAGCATTAATGAAGTTGCACCCCAAAGAATTGGAAGAAAATGATCCATTGTTCAGTATGGATGAAAATGATCTATTCTTCAATATAAAAAAACTCTTTGACCATTCATTGGACCCAAATGGTCCACAAAGTCTTTACAAGATTAACACCTAAAGGACCAAGTGTCCATTCAATGTATGTAAAAAATATCAGGTAGGTTCCTACAAAGTTGTTTTGGGTCAAATTTTCATGAAATTTGGACACAACGTGTAACTATGTACCCCCTTACTAAAAATCTAATTTTTTTTCCGATTAAGTGCTTGAATCAAAAGTTATGCTGCCCTGAACTATGCGGGCAGGTCGAGCAGCATGTGCAAAACTCTTCCTATGATTTTGAAATTCGGTGTGTGCATAGCTTAGATGATACAAGTTGCAAATGTTGAAAAAATTAACCATGTTAAGTATAGAATCTCATTCTAGAAGGTGTTAATGTTTGTTGCTACTTCTTTTCAAACTATGGTGATTTTTTCTCTCAACCTACTCCCATGGCTAACTATTCTAGTTCTATTCTAACTTATTTTGTGAAGTGCAGTCTCTTACAAATTTTTACAGTGGAATTTTGAATAAAAACCTTTTTTTTCATTTCTTCTTGCTGCCCTAAAAAGTGACAGTTTCTTACAATTTCTGCCCTAAATGTGCCTTGGTCCTTCGGGGGTTAAAGAGTTAAGCTGGGTTGCCATGACCACTATCATCAAGCCAGGAAAGCTACAGATTAGACCTACTTGTTTTTGTCTCCTTTGCAAAGTTTCCAGAAGCATCATTAGCGCCCAGTCTTAACTTGAAACGATGAGCTGTATTCTAGTTCCATACTTTTTTCTTGGTTGGAGGACAGCATGGGCACAGCTTAGATGACAAGAGGGAAACATCTTCAGGATCAGTAAGCCTCCAAAGCCTCCAGACCTGCACAAAGCCAATGGGCCCTAAACCTATCAAAAATATCCTACACACATCCGACAATTTGCATGTGAGATGCATACTAAACACGAAGCAGTTTACAACCATCATTTGAATGTTAAAACATTTGGCACTAAACATGAAATGTAGGTGTCTGATTGGGGAGAATGATACAAGACATGGGAATAGTCTTGTAGGCAAATCCAACATATTTTTCTTCTCCGCTTTGACCTGCTGCAGTTGGGAAGGGAATAATGCCTAAATATATATGCATACTGAATCCAGAGGCTTGGCATTTCCAACAAGTCCTTCAGTAAACTTGAGTTACAATCTTTGTCATCTACAATCTGGACAGAGGTCCACGATCTATCTCTTGCGGATTCAACAAATGCTCGAAGTTGAAATCTCAGCAGCTTTTCAATTAATATGTAGATTAGCCATTTTCTTCACAATGCGAACCTCGTCCTGAAGCTGATCAGAATTTGTATGTTGGTAAACGGAACTATTGGAACGGTGGGAAATCCGCTTGCATTAGAGAATGTGGCAAGCGCACGGTCTATGATTGTTTGATATATCACCTCCGGCGCAGAAACCATTTTGGGCTGCAGGAATCTCTTCCTCAATATATACAGCTCTGCGATGCCTAAAAGCAACAATCGACATTGTAGTTTCGAGACCTTTGATTTCCAACCACCCGAAACTTGAACCTAATCTGCAAGAGACTGGCAAATTCAGAAGTCTTCAAAATCATTCTTTACTTATGAGTACCATCCACAATTCCCAGCACTCTAATGAGAAGCTACAGCAAGGGTCAAGAGGTAACGAAAGATGAGTAGCTAGGGCAAAGATTATGATATTGTGATGCATGTCATGAAAGCAATGATGATGTGTAGCCTAAACTCCAAATTTTGCCTTCTGTGAAAGGCTGCTTAAATGCTCGAAGACGGAGACAAGTGAAGCTCAGGCGATTGCTCAGTTAGCAAATTTCAAGTGTCGATGAAAAACCACCGCCAATTTCTGTTAAACCCTAAACCCTAGAACTTAATGCTCTCTATGTGACGTCCACCTCAAACAACGAAGCATTAAGATTTCAGGAGCGATGAAGAAAACCAACGTCGAAAGTCTAACATGGCCACCGAATTAGTTTTGCATTACTACTGGAGCTGGTGTACGTTTATTGAAAAATTAACTTCTGTTCCTGTTGCACCGCAGTCGTTCACCGTGAAGGGTTCCTTGAGATGTGAAGAGACGCCACCTTCTTGATGAGTTGTTCATAGTTGCCAATTCACAATTCCAAAGAGCAAGTTCGTCCGAAACTTTTCACCAACTGGATTCATAGTGGGCTCGTTGATGATTGTAGGGTTCCCATTCCTGGAGCATGCATAGTGTCATAGTGCAGAAGCTCTGTTGCATGGCCAGATGTGTATGAGGTGTTGGATGTGAATATTGACAAAGATGCGGAACACAAGTTTTAGGTGCCGGTGGGAGTGGCAGCTCTCGCTTGGGCAGCCACACTTATTTATCGAAAGCTCAGGGTGAGGCATGTCACAATCGGTACAGATCCAATTGAAGATCAAGACCGGCATGAATGAACAAGATGAACATCCCACCTGAGACACTCTACGTGGTGGGAGGGATTTTCCTTCTCGTCGCTTTGGTGTGCTTCCTCTACAAACAATTCCTGGCTCCAAGATTT
Organism: Straminergon stramineum; assembly: GCA_963920665.1. NCBI lineage: Eukaryota > Viridiplantae > Streptophyta > Bryopsida > Hypnales > Calliergonaceae > Straminergon > Straminergon stramineum. The sequence goes on from OY987271.1 coordinate 21,384,573, forward strand.
TGCCGCCCTTGCCGCCTTCGCAACGAATGATCTCCAAGGTACAATTATGTCAAGAATGTTACTATGTTATCTTCACGTGCTAGGGATCATGTTGTGTTCAGCATTCAATACTCAATAGTGTTTGATACTATGAGAAACCCAAATTGAGCCTCAAGTACTCATAAGAAGTTTCAGTACTATGTTGCCTTTTTATTTGTTCAAATTAAGTATTTACTGACCAACACATGCAATGTTCTTCACTGAACGTGTTGACATATAATTTGATCCCATCAGAATTCTACTTTTTAAAAATATGATCAATTTGATTTGTGCTGCATCTCAGAACCTTTTAGTCTTTTAGCGCCAAACCTAGAAATGCATGTTACCCAAGCTCTCCACTTGCAGAGCCATGCAGAAAATGAGAAAGGCATATATATAAAGACGAAATCCTCACCTCCCAAACCTTGACACAAATGACAAGTCAAGATTGAAGGGTCCGTTTTACAATGCACCAACTGAATGAGCAATTCATATGATCCAAGTCCAGCAGATTCCGATTCCAAAAGCAACAAACGCTGATGGAGAAGGAGACGAAGATAAGAGTGAGTTTCACAGCATTGATCAGGCAAGAATAGTTGATACAGAATGTGTAGAAAATCAGATAGAAAGGAGGAAAATTGGTTGAAAAGCCTACCGAAAACCCTGATTCCAGTTAGTGAGAACAAAGAAGCGATGATCCAGTTCATAGAGCAAGGTTCAAGCCCCCAAGGTTCAAGCCCCCCTCTGGACAAACCTCAAATAACCCTCGAAAGATATACTTAGCCTGAAACAATGTGACAAAGCCAAAAGGCACGCTAGGTACACTGATTTTTGCCATTAGTGAGTTTAGCATCACCTAAAAATAAATTTTGATACATTTGTGAAAATTGGTACTATGTACTGAATGTAGTAATATTTCCACCTACACTAATTCAAAATAATCTGATTTTGGTAAACTAGTGTCATATGCACTATTTGGAGAAATTGTAGTGAAATCCATGATGGAGTCTTCTCGGAGTTTTTGGAAGCGCTTTTGGAAAGGGAGCAATGACCGACGCAATAGCACAGGGATGATGAACCGGTGGATGGCCAAGAGGAACTATGAAGCCAAGAAACAACAAACTACTACAATTTTGGTAAACCCTTCTTCCTTGAAGAAAGAAAAGCTGCCCATAGAAGCTGTGGAGCGAGTGCTAGCGCACTTGCCCCTCCCGGCACTCATCCGTGCCCGGTGTGTCTGCAAGAGATGGCGCACCCTCATCGTCTCCCCACGGTTCTTGACTAAGAGAGCTCAAATTCCTACCGTGGCAAACATGCCCTACTTCCCTATGGTGTTTTCCCAAAGCTATGGACGTAAGTGTTGTGCTTTCGATTTTGCCAACTATAGATGGCAACGCCTTGCACCTTTGGACTTTGTTCCTTACAAAGTCGCCTATGTCGCTGGTGCACGCGGACTCTTGTGTCTTCGCAACTGCTTCGAATTGCTTGTGGTGAGTAATTTCATCTCCTTTTGTTAGACCTCTACCATTATACTAACATTCAAGGTAAGTCACTCTATTGTGGCCACAATGTGATTCTTTATAGGGCTTAAAGATAAATCAATATTATTTTCATGGATGCATGGAGAAATTATATTCACAATTTATCAAGAAATGCAATCATATTTCTATAACAAAGAATGAAGTAGTTATGAATAGAAGCACTTCCATTTAGTGATTAAAGATAAAAAGACCCTTCCTATTCTTAAATCTCTTTTTGCTGTGGAATTGTGATTAAAGACATTGCTTTTTGTAATTCATGAGGTGGAACTTGGCATTTCAATGTGCCTTCCATTTTCCTTTGATTTCCATGTTTGTTTTTTAATTTGAAGGGGGGCTTTCTCCGCCCCCCCAACCTTTCAAGGCCTTCTAAATTTATGAATAGAAGAAATGATTTGCTCGAAAGCCTATAAGTGCCACTAGCTATGACTCTTCCAAAACTGATAGAAAGTTATTCCATAACATTGGCACTCATCTTACTTACTTGAAATGACTATAATATTTTTCTAAATTGATCCCTATTTTTAATGATATTAAAACTAAAAAAACAGATGATCCATAGTGGTTACAAAGACACTTCTAAGTTTCCACTATTACACCTAAATTTAAGTGCGTTGTCACTTTAAAAACAATAAATACGGCTTTATGTATTCCAAAAAAAGATAATAAGACTTCTCATTTGGCTATAATTGGACCATTCCTAGAATAGTGAAAATAGTCAAGTGGATATTGTAGACACTTTTACTTTAGTTCACAATTAGAAATATTTCTCCTTCCTTCATAGTTAAGAGTTCATATTGCAAACTTGACTATATTAATTTGTCCTACTAGTTCATGCAATACTAATTGACCATTGTTTGTATAAGTTTCCACAAAATTAATACTAGAATAGGAAGGCTTAGTGATGTAAGTCAAATCTACAACAAAAGCCTCTTCAAGTTTGCAATGTCACAAGTATTGTGTCCACACTAATAGGATAAATCGGTGTTGTCAATCTAAGATTCACCCTTTCATATCAAAGAAGGATCACTTGAGTTTAAGCAAAATGATTCATTTCAATTCTTGTAAAATAGAATCACTCAAACTTGAGCAAAATTCTTTCATAATTAGCATTAGTTTTTGTTAGCGAGATGTGACTTTATTAGTCAAATGTAAAAAACTTGTGATTGAACTTAGATGATGTCCACAAATAGTATTTGAATATTGCAAGTAAAATTTATATTAAGTGCTCAAATTAAAAACGATATTTTTTCAAGGCCTCGTCTCTAATTTCATTGTGCTTGTGTTGAGCAAGGGAATGCTAGCATGCGAGCATAGAATCTATGAGCCAATGAACCTAGGATCCTACATTATACACTTTCCATGGTTATAGGTGTCAATGTTATAGGTACCTATGTTATAGACTCTTTCCATGTTATAGTGTATCTATATTATAGGTACAAGTATGTTATAAACACTTTCAAATGGTTGTAGGTACATACGTGCAACTAAGTTCAAGGTTTGTAGGCTCATGTCTTTGCACTCATGCACTAGAATAGTTGGTGTTGTGCATTGTGCAATGAAAGTCTATTATGACATGCTTTGGGTAACACACTTGGTTTTGAGTGATCCTTCCTTTGCTATGAAAGTGATCCTAAATGTCCATCCACTCAATTAGAAGTATTGTTAGAGGTTAATCCTAGACAATGGGGATGTGTAACAAATATTTTTTACATTGGCAAAATTTTGCACAAACCAAATTTTTTAGGGTTTTTTTAAAACTCATTTTTTTTCCTCCAAAATACCAATTTTTTTGTTGCAAAATGATGGATGAGAATCATTGAAATAGCAATGGGGTCATGAAAATGGAATGAGTGAAGTACAAATGTGTAAGAAGAAAGTACATGATGAATAACTTCCATACATGAAAGCCTAGGGTTGACTTCAGATACACAACACCTATTTTCAACACTTTGAAAATTCATAGTTTTTTCATGTAGAGTCTGAAATATATACATTCTAAGAGGATTTGGAATCCCCTTTCAACTACCAACAACCCCCAACAAAAACTTAGACAACTCAATAATAGGAACCATCTTCAATCCCTGAATATGATGCATTTAGGTGTTGTTACCTTATACACGAAAAATGAAAAAATGAATTTTATCTCCCAATGCCTCTCCCAATAGATTTTGTTATAGCCCCTCAAGAGAAATTCTATATCCTTATGAATCCCATTGCTGTTGTGCAGGTGTGCAACCCTATCACCCGTCAATGGAAGCACCTCCCCCGCTCCTCCGGGCAACTCTGCGTGGGCCAGAGTCTCATCCACATGGTTTCATCCAACATGGTTTCATCCAACCCCCACCACCGCGGGCCCCATTACAAAATCATCACCATCTCCGCAGGCACATCCAAAACCGAGGTTTACGACAGCTCCTCCTCCTCGTGGACCATCACCTCCCCCAGCCTTCCCCCCGGCGTCACCTGCATCCGCGGCCGCGCGGCCGCGTTCTGCCACGGCTTCCTCTACTGCATCATCGACGAAGGCGTCGCCTCCAAGCTCAGCGGCGTCATCGCTTACGACCTCCACCTCGCAGTCTGGAGCTCCATGCTCATCGCTCTGCCCTCAGGCTTCGGGGAAGCTCGCTCTTCCAACTCTTTGCAGCCCGGCAGCTTGGCGGCTTCGCTCGTCGAGTGCCGGGGACACGTCATGCTGGTGGCGGAGAAGATGCAGCTCGGGGTCACCCTGGTTTTTATATTTGAGCTGCAGCTCATGAATATCACCTGGCTGGAAATCTCCTCGCTGCCACAGGAGGGAGGGGGAGAGTTCGAGAGCTTCAAGCAAGGGTTGAGGTGTGATGGAGTGGTGGTATACGGGAGCTTGATCTGCTTGACGAGTCAGAGTGGGGACATGGCGGTTTTGGATTTGGAGACGGGGAGGTGGGGGAGATTGCCGGAGTGTCCACTCGCGGTCGGGAAGGCGGCGGAGGGGATGGATATCGCCGTGTTTCCGTTTTTGCCCTCGCTGGATGCGCAAGTGTGACAGGAAGGTAAGAAAACCTAAAATGGAACACTGCGCGAAATGGAACGCCTAGATTAGGGGTAGTAAAGGATGCACAGGATCTGCAGAATTGTCTGAACCTTGTAAAGCAAGAGCAGAGTCAGTGGTCCTGGAATGTACATAATGGATTAGGATTAAAAGAATACACATAATCTGTAGAATTGTCAACCACTTTCAATGTAAGAGTAGAGTCACGAGTGCAGGCGTGCACGCCCTCTGTATGCCTAGCTTTCTGTTGTGAGCACTAAATCAACCCTAATATGGCAGTTTGTAACAATGCAGGTGTGTTCTGGAGGAGTAGTGGCCATGCTCTAACCAATTTAAGATTTATGAATTTATTGGAGCAACCTATGGGATTTGAAACATGGAGGGGTTATTAACCCTAAAAAGATCATCCAACCTCCTTGGGCACATACTCTTCTAAGGTTGATAAAGTAATCTAAGATTAGTGCACCATTGCTTATGTTTTCCTCGCTTCATTTTTATCCCCTTATTCGCTAATGTCATAGCGTACCAGTATTTTGGAATTAGATTGCAGTAACCCCATACAACCATTTGGCAACGTGCTCTACTGTGAAAGCAGGGTAGTAAAGATATGGCAATGAGCAACCACAACCTTTGTTCTCTTCTATTGCTACAATGATAGAAGATATAGTCGCAGCAATGACATCATCGAGGTTTGATAACTTGAAATCAACTCTGATTACGATGCCTGCACTTGTGCACACGTAGACTTCTTCAACGTCCAAAACGCCAAAAATGAGCATTACGTGACTAGAATGCTATAACATTGCGACAATCGAACAGTGTTGCATGTCAAAAGACATTCAAGACGAAAGAAGTGAGTCTCTGGACTTGGATGTGCCCATTCTCTGAGATTGGGTAATAAGAAAGAGGACACTAAGTGGTATGGAAATAATATACAAGGATCTTATTTAACAAGGAATACTTTTCTCTGAACTGCAAAACCGGTGCAAAAGGGATCAGCAAACATGTGCAACTGACTTTTATAGACAACTGGAGCAGTACGGAATTCTTCGAAAAATGCGGGATGTCGTTCGAAACTGCAAAAGCGTGGGGTGAGAGAGGCTCGAACTCTCGACCTCAGGATTTCTCTTAGCTATGAGACCTACGCGCTAGCCAACTGCGCCACCACCCCGCCTTTGCATGTCCATGTGCATTCCTCGATCACAATTAGTACACTACTGGACTCGCATCTCCTCCTGCATGCATGCATATCCGCAAGCATCTAATCGTGAGACGACAAGGCACCGGTAAGCCGGTCCCCAATTCCAGTCCCGCACCCGTCCACCCGGAGACTCCTCCACGCGGAGATTCCCAAGTGGCCCCCTTCCCAAACTCCTTATCTGCTCACCTGGCCCCATTCAAACGTCGACCTGCAGACGGGCTCGTCCGGTCGCCCCCGGCGGGCACGCACGCAGAACGCTCCCTCTCTTAGCTAGATTGGGCAGTCACGGCAATGCCGCTCAATTCGTGCACTTCGGAGATGGAGCTTTGACTGCTACACTGCCATTTGGGTTCTCCGCGTGTTGGGTTGTAAGCGTAGACGATTAGATTCTCCAGAGAGAGTAACAGTTCTGGAAACCGATCGAGAGTTCGGGAAGGAGAAGTGTCGGTGGAGATTGGTGTGAAATTCGCGGTGTGGGTGTGTTTGGGAAGTGGATAAGCTGCATTTCGTCTTTGTGGTTGCGTTGGATAGCAGCTGCAGAGATGGTGGTCGCCGGAGTGCTGCAAACGTCGCTGGCGACTGCTACGACGAGTCGGCAAGGAGGAGCTGCTGCTGTTGGTGGGGGTCGCAAGGAAGGATTCGGGTGCAGGCAACAGCACGTCTGTGTGGGGAACGCTCGCCGGACGTGCTCCATCCGCGCTTCTTTCCCAAATGGGGATTCCAAGGTATGCTATCATCCTACACTCTGTTCTCAATTCAGGGTTCTCAAACCTTGTTTTCAATTAATAGCGCAATGGGAGCATTTTCCTTCGTTTCGTGACCGCCGCTTTCATCTGCATTATGGGGCCTTAGCTTCGTGCTTGGTACTTCACGCCGTTGGTTTTAGTTAATACCTCACGCGGCGCCATCCCCGTCAGTTCTGCGGCGAATTTGAAGTGTTTGGAAGCCAATAGCCGGTGTAATTCTTCTGTTGAACAAGAGGAAGTTTGGATTTCATTCTAAAGCATTCGTATCGTATAGGGTGTATGGAATGATTAGCAAATAGGAGCGACGTATGCTGAATGTGAATTCGAGGCTTTCGGTGTGGTCGAGGTGTGACCTAATATGAAAACGTGAGGTAAATCGCTGGGTGCTCACTGAAGTGGCTCGAACATGTGCTTTGTTTTCAGGATGAGGAAGGCTTGACTTCCAATACATTCGCGAAAATGCTCCAGAACTGCGCCACCTGCGTGGCCGTCACAGCTGCATTGCTCATGCCCTTGTCTGCACCAGCTGCCGATGCCGCCTTCCAACGAGGCCCTGCTATCTCCGAATTAAGCGTTTTGATATCAGGTCCGCCCATCAAGGACGCGCAAGCTTTGCTCCGATATGCTCTCCCCATCCACAACAACGCTATCAAGGAGGTCCAGAAATCGCTCGAAGAGATATCGGAGGAGATGAAAGTGCCTGGCGACAAGGCACTTGGGGGAGTAGAACGGGTATTGTTGCTCTGCAATTCCCCATGTATATTTGAAATCTGAATGGATTTTTTCATACGAGAGTGGGCTCAAATTGACTTGTGACGGGTTTCAATTGGTGTTGCTTCAGCACTGACGAAGAAACAGTTGTAAGGGATTGTGCAGAGTGTGCGACAGGCTGCACGGGTTTTCAACCAGAACAAGGCCCAAATCCTTGCCGACGTTGCGGACAACAAGAAGCAGGAGGCGGAGCAGGCGCTCAATGCTTTGAATGAGGGACTGATAGACTACCAGAAACAGTTGGAGGTCAAGGACCGGTCAATTGTTTTCCCGAAGCAGAAGGAGCTACTTCGTCTGGTTGGCGAGTAAGTGTTGTTCCTGGATTTCAAGCAACCCTAAATGACAAAGAGTCCCAAATATTTTTGTAGCACTTTTGACTAGGTCATACGAAGATTTTCTTTCATCCAATTTTGTTTAGGTTTTAACCAACGCGTGCAGTGCTCTTCATTGATTCTAGCGATATCGAAGTTGACCCCATCGTAATCACAATGGATCAACTAACCATTCACAGCATGATCAACTAAATCGATCATTTTCAAAAACTTGAACGCTTAGCCCTAAAGATGTTTTTCATTGATTCTATCATTTGCCCTATCTTAATCATATTTTTCACAATTGGATCAACTGAATTGGTCATTTTCAAAACCTTGAATCCTTGGTCCACTAGATGTTGAATAGGCTGTACTTGGAGATGGAGCCCTGAAACAGTCAACACTATCACGCTCGGGTCGTTTTTCCAAGGAAATTCTCAGACTGATGATGCAATGTCGATGTGAAGCACTGCTTTTCAGCTCATTGCTTCTACTTGCGCAGTGTTGAGGAGTCCATGGTCGCCAAATTCCCATACGAAATCCCGCAGGAGTTTGCTAACAAACCACTTCTCAAGGGCCGAGCCTCTCTCGAGATGAAAGTCAACGTGAAAGACAACCCTAATGTCCAAGAAGCGGTTCTCCAAATCGTTGTGGATGGATACAACGCCCCAGTCACTGCTGGTAACTTCGTAGACCTCGTCCAACGCAAGTTTTACGACGGCATGGAAATTCAAAGATGTGAGATTGGTTCTCTTGAACCCTAAACTGCGCTTCATGTTTTTAAGTAGTTTTGGGTAGGTCATACGGAGACTTTCTTTTGCCAAGTTCTGATTTTCTTGAACCAATTCGTGCAATGTTCTTCCCTGATTCTGATGATTTAAAATGTGGCCTCATTTGAATACTGTTTCTCACAATATGTTGGTAATTTCCAAACCCTGAATCCTTGGTCCTTTTGGTATGTTCATTGATATGGTAGCTTGAATATTGCAATTTAATAAATACAGTTGTTGCTCTCTGTTTCTGTTTCAGCGGATGGCTTTGTGGTACAAACTGGCGACCCTGAGGGACCTGCTGAAGGTTTTGTGGATCCTTCCACCGGCGAACTCCGGAAAGTTCCACTGGAGATCATGGTGGACGGTGAGAAGGCTCCCATCTACGGTGCCACTCTGGAGGTATGCGACTTGTGACTGAGTTTTCATGAAACTTAATACATCTGTCATTGTGCAAAACCAAGTTCTCCAGTTGTTGTGCAATGGTGAATCCTGGGAACGAAGTCTTGCTAGTCCAAGGAACATGGATTTGATCTATTTTGCTTTTTTAGCTTGAAAGCGATTTCCTTTTGTTGACGGGTTCGTCTTTGTTGTTCCAGGAGCTTGGTATGTACAAGTCAACAACTACATTGCCATTCAATGCATTCGGAACCATGGCAATGGCACGAGAGGTAAGATACACATGCCTCTCCGTCTTTGGTCTTACAGCTTCATTACTTTCAGGTCACACGGGCTCTCTTGAAAAAATGCATACTTTGACATAAGTGGTACTACGCTGAGGGGCTTGTTTTTTGGTGTGAGGGGTTGGTGTTTTATGGTTGTGATGTAGATGGGTGAGATATTAAAATGGTTTGAACTCATACATAAATTTTGAGGCCTTAGACTCTTTCACCTATTTAGCTAGCAGTCGGTAGGAATGGCCCATTAGTCCTTTGGTTTCGGTGTTTTGACTACTTTAGTCCAATGCTACTCTAGCTACCTTACAGTCCACATACTTTTGTTTATCTAAATTACAATGAAGTAAAATATTTTCCTAAAGATTACATGTGATGGAACTGTTTGGTTTTTGTTTTCGATTTGCAGGAATTCGACAATGATTCAGGATCCAGCCAAGTGTTTTGGCTGCTAAAGGAGAGTGAATTGACACCCAGCAGCGCCAACATCTTGGATGGCCGCTACACAGTGTTTGGTTATGTGACTGAGAACCAAGACTTGCTTGCTGATCTCAAGGTCGGTGATGTTATTGAAAGCGTTCGTGTGGTTAATGGCTTGGATAACTTAGTGAACCCGAGTTACAAGTAGGTGCAATTTGAGACGCTTTTGTAATTGTAAACCCATTTTTGATAAGATTGTAGAGTCATTCTTCTGTCTACTTGGATTCTGTATTGATGTTCATCTCTTCTTTTGTATATGCGGTGATGAAGAGTTTTTGAGAAATTGGGAGGATTTTGTTGTGAATGAAGGACGAAATGCCACAAAGCATAGATTCTTGGTTGATTGAATCATCATGGAGTAATATAAATCTATCCTAGTTTGTATTGTTACATTGCTATCTCTTGTTTTGTGGGACGATTGGGGAGTTGAGAATCCATTGTGAAAAGGTTGATGAGGATGAGTGCACTCCAAGACCTTTTGATATCACTTTCCCCTTCAGTACACCCGAAGTCCTCAGTAAACCCTTGGGATTGGATTTTGTGATGCTATTTTATGAGTGTGTGAGCATGAGCCTAGGAGCGATGAGTAGGGATTATGTAAGCATTGAACTTAGAAATTTGAAGAAGCATTAAAAAAAAAATTTTAATTTTAAAAAATAGATTTTATCTTAAAATTTGGATTCAAATTTATTATTTTTAGTAAATTTTAGTACCTACTATCGTGAATCTATTATTGTGGACCTATTATTATAGTTATGTACAATTTAGATGAAAATTTTAATTTTCAATCTTGTCTAGAAGTGTAAATTATGAAGATGAAGAACCCAATTGATGTGAAAGATGAATGGAGATGGAAATAAATTTGTTTAGAATATTGATTGATCATTGTCCTATAACAACATGGATCCTCTTTGGGTCGATGGGAAGGTAACAATAATTTTTTCTTGATGTGTTGTTATTGGACTTATTGATAAGATTTCATTATGTAGGAAAAGAGTTTTGTCACACCAAATTTCATTTTTGTTGATCACTATCTTGTAGTAGCATGGATCTTCTTAGGGTTGATGGAAGATACCTACACTTATATCTTAATGTGTTGGTAATCGTACTTATTATGATTTTTGAAAATATTGTTAAAATTTTAAGAAAATATTTGATTGATAGAAATTATTTTTGTAAGAAATGAACTTAGAGCCGGTTGCTATTGACACCCTAGACATCTAGGAATTGTAGGGAGGTTGGAAGGGCCATTGGAGTTGGAGGACAGACAAGAGCTTGTCATTGCTTAGATTATACCTAGAACTAGAGGATTTGCTGGGCAAATTTAAAGGCCTTTGACTTTCTTATAATGACCATTTGAGTTGTAAAGGTAATGCAGCCGGGGTGGATTGACCCCCTTGCTCATCCCCCCAAGTCATTCCAAGGGTGCATGTAAAAAAAAAGACCCCCTATTTTGTGCTTCATTAATTTATCTTCTCTACCTCTACCAGCTAATTTATGGCCTCTAATTGCAAATATGAATTCAGAATTTACAAATTTTAGCATGTGTGAAAAAGAAAAAATTTTACTTCGAGATGAGCTAGGGGGTCAATCCACCCCAGCTGGTAATGCTTGGTTAAGTTATTGTTACCATCTACTTGTTTAGGAATCACACATTTGGTAACTTCTAATATGGCAATTGCTCTTGGAGAGCTCGCATTGCCCAACACATCGACACTACATGCAATTGTTGTAACCTCGGAGCTAAAGAATCGTCGTTCCACAGATTTTTCTCTTGCCCTAGAGCTCAAGAAGTCTGGGATTATTCACAGTTAATTCTTTATCATATTAGAGGTGTGCCACCTCTCATCAGGCCCCATGCTAGAATGACTTTCCCCCAATGTGTATTCCGCTCCTCGATGTTTTCGAGACTTGCGAGTTATCTGGACCTTACTTCGTGGTTCCTCATTATGGATCATCTTGATTGCTCGTAACAGTAAAGTGTTTGTTCAACATCAGTGGCCTTGCCTTTAGAGTTTACACACCGAGCTATTTGGAGTACCCTCCTAGATTCAAGCCGTGACACTTAGTTAAAGGCACAACTTGGAGCTCGCCAGTGCCCCCAAAACACCTAGATTCTTTGGGATAAATTTAACCGTATCTGGCTCAAATCATCTGTTCTTGCCTACAGCGAACTAAGGCTCTCGTATCATTTGGAACTAGTTGGGGCCTCTGCGCTATTTATTTAGGTAGTTGATGCTTCGTTTCCTCTTCCACTCGTCTCTCTTCATTATCCACCCTTCTCGGCTTGGCCGTCATGTATTCCGATTTTCATTTTAATGTAATGGGTTTCCCATTTGTTCAAAAAAAAAATATGGTAATTGAAAAAGTCATGTGCAACTCATTAAAGCTTTCAGGAATGTAGCTTGAGATTTTGTTTTATGTTTAAAAATAACAACTCTAGTCAACCTTCTAGTCCTTCCAAGTCTGTTTTTGCATATTTCACGGACTAGAAGGTGGAGGGGGGGGGTTGGATGGCTGGATGGCTGGATCACATACTCCAACAATGGAGGCCATTTAGACCTCTAGGGTATCAATGGCAATTGGCCCTTAGTTACACCAAAATGTTGATTAGTTGATCATTGTCCTCTTGTGAGACCTTCCGGGGATCCAATTCTTCTGTCTTGGTTAGATGGTCATTGGGTTGATCACTCCCTTTTTATTGCTTGGGACCTCTTGGTGCCAAGAGGAAGATTGAGTACTTTCCATCTCAATGCCTAGAGGGAGATTGAGTACTTGCCATCTTAATATGCTACTTATTGAACTTTGCTAGATTTTTATGATTACTCCCCTCTTATTGCTTAGTACCTCCTAGTGCCAAGAGGTACTAAGCAACAAGAGGGGAGTGATCATAAAATTCTAAATCTAAATGGAACAACCTCATTTGGTTTCAAAAGAATCCTAATCAATCACCAATTTATTTTTCTTAAAATCTAGCGAAGTCCTATAAATGGCACATCAAGGTTGTTAAAGGGACCATGATAATAGGTATTAAAATTTATTAAAAATAATAAAATTTGGCCAAAAGTTTTAGATGGAATCTCTATAAAATTATATGCCCCCAAGCTCACAAGCTCATGAAGCTCACGCTCACAGGCTCACGTATTAGCAACCATGGTAGAGAACCTTGGCAATTGATGATACAAGAGATATTTGCCCTTGTTGTTTTCCATAGTTATACAAACTCGGTGCTTTTAAGACATATTATTGTTCAAGGCTTTTTCATGAAGGCTTTGTTGGCACAACCTTTATATGTAGGGATGCAATATTCAATCCCATATAGGTGTCATGTGGACCATAATGGTAAATGTTTAACATAAAATAACATAAAATTTTCGAAGTTACATTAGAAGTTCCTAGAAACAAGTCAAAGATTAAATGTGTTTTTAGTTCATGTTCTTTTACATTAACCCCTAAAGTCCCAAACATGGTTTTTTGGCATTATAAATATTTTGGGTAGCTCACTACAAGTGGTATTTTCAATTTCTTTTTTTAAAATTTCACACAACATGTGGTCAAGGGGTATTTTTAAGACCCAAAATTTTTCATAACTTTTGACTACATGGTTAAAAAGTTATTGTGTGACATGTAGTTTCTTTCCCAACTCAAGTAGCTCGGGCAGATAAAAAAATCATTTTTCCAAAAATAAAAATTTGAAATTGGTTTTCTAGATTTATATACACATGGAAAGCTTTGAATCATTCCATTTTGATCAATGAGGTGAAAGTTATGAGGAGTTTTAGTTTGCGGGCAATTATGGATTCTCTATTCTAAAATAAACTTTGAAGTCCTTCATTTAACTCAATTTTCAATATTTTTTGAGAAGAATAAAATCATAGGATGTAGATTGCTTATTACAACATTACAACCATTGGGATTGTCATTTTTCAAATCCATAACAAAATTCTTAACAATTTAGTATTTTGAATCATTATCTACTTCTTTCTACTTACTATTTTTTTCCTATATGTTTTACAATTCCAAATGATTTGAATTTTTTCAAGCATGTAGCCAATTTGCCTTGAAGAATGAATTCAAAGATGCACATCCATTTTGGACATTTTTTTGTATAAATGTGACCTTCTAAAGAGCAGCTGCCTAGTTTTTTGCAGGGACAAAAAAAGGATTTTTGTCAATTCAAACATTAATATCTTGCAATCTACATGGTGGAAATTTCAAAAAAAATTTCCATATGTTCTCAAACCAGCTTAATACAAGGTCCTACAATTACATGTGTCCAAAAATGTTTTTTTTTCTAAAATTTGGTTCTTGTACTAGAAATGGCAAGTTTAGAGCATTTTTGTGAAAACATAGTCAAAACCTTTAGGGGTTAACAAGAAAACAAAAGTCAATTAGGTATCATTTGGCAACATATTGTATAAAAGGGACCCAAGGTTAGAAAGCAAGCATATATGAATGTTATTCACACCATAGTGAATTAATTAGATAGTACATGCTAGTAAATTGGTATCTAAAATTCAATTTGAACAATCCCATAGTGGATTTTAAAGGGTGGTTTTGACTTGCAAATGGAAATTAATTATATTGAGTGAATCAACTTTTGGACTTTGTTACAACTTTTAAACCCAAGATAAACTACATGTAAACAAGAGAAGACCCACTTCAAGACAAATGCAACTTCTAATTCATCTTTCACTTAGGTGTTAGGGATCAACTACATCCAAATCATGCAACATGCATAAATGAAAGTTAATAAAACTTGTTGTCAATAATTCCAATGAGCAATGGAGTGCTTCCAAATTGCTTTTTAATCCACCTATTGCTCCCACCTTTCATCACATTCCTAGTTCATGCATGCTCCCCCCACCATCGCAAGCTCTCTTACTATTCAATTTTCATGAATGAAGTCATTACACATTTTTGTCCTTTGTTTCAAAATTTTGTAATCTAGGCCATAGTGGTACATCTTCAAGATAAGACAAAATAACAATTGCTAAGTCACATTAGAAGTTCCTAGTGAATGGTAAATATACTTTTAGTTAATGTTCTTTAACGTTGACCTAAAAATAGAAGGCAACAAGGCATGGTATGGAGGCACATTAAAAAGTTTCCAAAGCTAGAGAGTGGTTTCATGAAGTTTTGCAGTCAGTCTAGAAAAGCACATGGCTTCTAGTTATAGTAGTGTTTGTATATTTTTAATCAATAATCAAAATATATATTTATATAAAATATCATCCTCCAAATATTCCTAGTAACCAAAACAACATATATCTATATCCTAAGATATTTCCCATTCTTCCCCTTCCTCACCTTTATTCCCAAATGCAATCTTTTGCGCCCTTCAAATACCATACCACATTTTTTTTAGTTTATTAAATAAAGTAAAAGCAATGAAAAAACTATAAACTAATTTAAAAATAACTACCAATCAACTTTTGAGTTAACTAATCCACAATCACAGAACTAATGTAAAAATACAAAAATGTCTATGTTTAACTAATAGATGGCACACATCATGACAATAGGTATTTATATTTAAGCTTAAGATTGTTGCAAACATTTGAGTCCATCTTGGGTATCCATCTACATGTGTGCAAGTGCAAGTGGGTATCACTACACAACATGTTCCCTCCAATTCCAGTGATTGGAACCAATTGCATCCATCTATTGGGTACGATTTTTTAACAAGCAATATTTTCTTTTGTGACAAGATGATGCATGGTGTTGAGCTCGTTTATTTTTTGTACAATCGTGATCAATTGTTTTTGAAGTCGAATAAAAAGAATGTGTGATAAGTGCTTGTTTTTTGCATCATTTTTGTTAATTTTAAGGTGTTATGATCTATTTGGATTGGTCTTCATAGTATTTGATGTCCTAGATGTTTGTGGATGCTAGCTTGAACATTGAGTGGTAATTTCATGCAATTAATTTTTGGCTTGTTGGATTAAGAGACTTTTAAGGTTTAGGGGTATTTAATTAAAATTTACAAGGTACATTTCAAGCATTTACTTTGTTTGTCTTGATTGATGTAGAGCTGTGGATTGCTCTTCTTGAAGTTCTTGGATCTCTCTATTTCTAGTATTTTTTCTAGTTTTGGATGCAATTGGGTTTGTGTGGAATTTAGAATTTGAGGAAAAGAGCTTACTTTTGACAACTGTTGAGCTCTGATTGTGGAGATTGAACTCTTAGGTTGAGGATGATTAGCCAGGTGGTGTTTAGGACATGGAATAGTCTTGATTTTCCAAGGATAATCCATAAGAGAGGCATTGAAAGGAAAAGGGAACTTTGCATTTTTGTTATGTTTTCTTCCTACGTTGTTGTGAGAGTTGCAATTGATTCTTTGTAGTTAGAATTGTAATTTCAAAGGGGTAGTTAATATTTCTAGAAGTGCTTTCTTGTTATGACAATGCTATTGGGGTTGGTTTCAAATGATCAATTGTTTCTAATTGTAATTTGAATTGAAGGAAACCTTTTGTGTGAGAGTCTACATATATAGTAGTAGGTGTTTTCTATAGCATTGTCGGGTGTTTTATTTGTGACTTCTATCTGCGTCGTTTTTGGTGTTTTTGAGGCTTTTCGCTTATCATTTAAGGTTACGAGGAAATTGATAGTCATCCAAAAAAGACTCCTTAGTTCTTTAGGGTTAAATTCTATAACTACGTTGTGAAGGAAGGTGTTGATCAATCCTATGTCTTTATGTTGTTCTGGAGTGGTGTAATGTTTTTTTTTAGATTGATGTAGTAATTAGCGGATCAACCAACACTCTTTACATTATATAGGTGTCTTCCTTTTCCAACAACAATTCAAATCATTTATTTCTATATTTGACACATCTTGTATGTAATGATTTCAAATTCTATTTTTTTGAGGACCTCTACATCACAAAAAGGAATTAAGTGCTAGGGCATTTCATGGCGGTGTATGATTCAAATTGTCTCTATAATGAGATTGCAAATGGACTTCGAAGCTATCCACATGCAACTCCAATCACTAGGTCATACAAACTTGCACCTCCCCCTCTTGAGATGACCCTTGGCTCTTTGGAAGAGATGGATCCCAAATTGTAGAGCAATCTACAAAATCATATTGGTTTGGAGAAGATATTTGCCAAGTTTCCATTTCGAGAATTTTTCCAATTGCGCCTTTTGTGCAAGGATTTCAATGCAAGGGCTTTTTATGAGAAATTTTCGGAGGCCAATGCAAATCCTCTTAGCAAGAAGCCCTTCTTTTGCTTAATTCATTCATGTGGCATTGGGCAAGTCTTCTTGGAGTATGACCAAGTTTCTAATGAATGGCACCAATTGCCTATTCCTACACCAAATGGAACCAATGCTAATCATCTCTTTGCTCCCAAGTGGAGTGCCAGTGGTTATTTAGTCTTTGTTGAAGGCTTATGGCTTGATTATTGGATTTTTTACAGTTTTTGATCTCCACACAAGGATGCAATATAAACTACCTCCATTGTATAGGCATAGAAAATCATATAATAGGAATTGGAATTTAGAGGGCTTAGTAGTGAACCAACTTGACAATACCTTTTGTCTAATTATCGGATCAACAAAAATACAAACAATCCGAACTTCTATTTACAATTCTATCACTGGAACTTGGGATCAAGAAGTCTAGTCCTTCCCATTAGAACTCATTGGATTAGAGGATTCTTCATCTCCCTCGCATGGCAGTGTGTGTCACAATGGCAATCTATTTGTATTGATGCATGACATTCCATACATCATGTCTTATGATTTGGCAATAGGTTTGTGGTGCAATTTTGAGTGTCCCTCCAAGCATTCTTCAACTATTGACATGGGTTGTTGGAATGGATGTTTGTATGCTATATCATCTCAATGGGACCAAAATATTGGCACTATTGAATTGCATGTCCATCAACTCTTTGAAGGCGCCAAGAAATGGTGGAATGAAGTTTGTTCTATACACTTGGATTTGTTTGACAAGTTGTTTGAAACTAGTGATTCAAGCCTTACTTAGAATGGAAATGATTTTGTATTAAAAAGATATGTGTAAGCCTCATTTTGTGATGAGTACGTGTTCATCAGTGTTTTTCTCCGAGATTACCTCATGGTTGATTCGGGGTATGATGGGTACAAAGTATGGTGTAAGGAAAACTTGGTGCCAAGAAGGTTTGCTTTACTCAACCTCAAGACCAAAAAAATGGGAGTGTCTGAATTTCCTCATTAGCAAGGATCCTTAAAGAACAAAAATAGATGACTGGAAGAAGAGAAGGCTATACTTCAATAGAGTGTCTTAATTTCCCTAAATAATCCCTACTAGTAAGGATTGTTGGAGAATTGAAATGGGAATAGATGGTTGGAAGAGCATGTGGAAGATGAAGAAGCAAGATGGACAACTAGAAGAAGAAAAGGCTGAAGTTGAACAATGTGATAGAGAAATTTGAAGTGGATAAAAGTAGAAAAGACATCAACTTATGCTATAGGATTGATAAATATACATATTAGGAAATCAGTTGTTGCAAGAGATCACTTGTACAACCCAAGGTTTTTTAAGAATGCATTTAGTTTTGAGAATAAAGTCAAATTATGGAATATGGTTGAAGTTATTGTAGGAGTCTTTTTGATTTCGCAACCCATTTTTAGCACAAATGGAGTTTTGTTAGAAAGGACTAAACTAGAGTGTGCAAAGCAAAATAAGTGGAAACTATTTGTTCACACATGTCCTCACTTGACGCTATTTTAGTCCTAATTACGAGAGCTTGACAAATTCTAGCTTGAAATTGCTACCATGGTATCATTGCATGTGTGCATATGCTATCAAGTTTTGTATTAGTGTTGTTTCTCTTGAAGGAGGCCAGTTGTACTCAAGTAGTTTGTATTTCTTGTTTTTGATGTTTATTAGTCAAATTTGTAGGCCAATCCATGTATCGTCTTCTTATTTTCAGAATTTTTTACCCTCCCCCTTTCATTAAATTCTTTGAAATTGTACACCTCTAATTGGATAATGTCCAACATAACTTGTGAAGAGTCAATCAAAGAGTCCATTTGTCCCCCCCAAGACAGTGTTAGTAGAGATTGTTTAGTGTACCTATAATTCATGAAATAAATCATGTTGGATACAAGAAGCTTATAGGACTTTAGGACATGTAAAATATAAATGCACATTGTGTGAAAGTGTGCAACTTTATAAAATTGACTCAGTCAACACCAAAAGATGCACATATAATTTGGATGAAGAAAAAGATTTCTCAATTCTTCTTCTTTAATTGCATTCAATATTTAGTGTAGATTGCAAAGATTAATCTACATTTTCCAAAAAATTTATAATAAAAAATTGGTCACTTTAATTTGGCAATGAAAATTGTTAAGTGATACATGTATTTGATAAAAATTATGACCTAAAGATTTTCTCATTCTAAAAGTGGATGTACCTTGGTCTAACTTAATTGTAACTTTCAAAGTATCCACTTTATTTTTTAATTTTAAACTTAGAAGATAATACTTAAAACATTATCTTTTCAAAAATAAAAATAAAAAAATAAATTCAATGAGTAGTTGCAATTGGAAGCTCTATGTGTTGTGATCCAAATAGCACAATATTGTCTTCTCTTGTCTTCTACAATAACACAATATTGTATGATTTCAAGTACAATTATGTGATATTGTTTATCATTCTAAACTTCATTTTTGATAAATAAAAAATTCCAAATTATTGTAATATTTATTCTAACTTATTTTTTTATGCATATAATATATATTTTCAAAAATAAAAATATTTTATTTTTCCATCCAAAATTTTATATAAAATTAATTCGTATAAATTTTTTTATTCAAACATGAAAACTATCAAAATTTTATCAATCAATTATACAAAGGCTAAATTTAACTTGATGGTGGTGATTTCATGGTCATTGCCTAGGGTGATTTTATAAAATCAATTATTTGAAAAAATTTTACAATTCTTTCATGTGTATTTTTATCTCTCTAGGAAATTACAAATTAAATGGATTGCTATTTATATTTACCAATTTATATGTGTTTAGTAGTTTTAAAAATTATAAAATTATAATTTATAACAAAAAATATAAAAAATACATATTAATAGATTAGAAAATCATAGTCTTATGTAACAAAAATATTTCATTGGAACTCAAATATGACTTAAAAAGATAAATTGAATTCAAATAAAAAATTTTGACCACATGGCAATAGAATGAATCTCTCAGGGATTAAAGTCGGTCTAGAGTTTAAAAATATTCATCTCCAATACTTTGCCTATAATCAATATTTCTCATCCATGTAATAATACTTTTCATTTTTAATCTCTCAATTACAATTGTCCAATGAACATGCAATAGAATGCTTGGATATGTTCCTTCGAAATCAATTTTGAACAGATGTTTTGAAACTTTGACAAGAGGAGCATATTAAAGTAAGTGCATCTAAAGGAAGGGGAAAAAAATCTGGATTGTACACTAGATTGAAAAATTATGATTGTTTGAAAAATTTTGGGCATTTTTGATAGTCTAGGGAATCTTTTGTTAAATCCCTCCTCTGCTTTTGAAATTTAGCATGTATGTAATTGATATGATATGTCATGAAATTTTCAATAATTTCTTTAATTTAGTTCTAAAATTACACTTGAAGAGGATTCAAACTTTAATAACTATATTAGCTAATTTTGAAAAAAAATTCTAACTTCAAATGCTATAATCTTGTAGTATACAAAGTCTAAGATTTTGGAAATTTTCCCACATATTCAAAATTCTTGGCTCAATATTTTTATTGTTCGGATTTCACGAAAATAAATTTTCCCAATGCACAAGAAATCATCAAAAAATGACTAGTGTATTGTTGGATTACTTAACCTCCTATTATTGAAGATTTGTAGGCTAATTTAGAGTAAGGTAGATCCCTTATTTTCTTATGAGATATTGCATGAGTATACCTAACAACTAAGTTGTTGTACTCAATGGTGTGTACAGAGTCTTAATTGTAAGTACATAAAAATCTCACTTGAAGTCTATGATCCTTCTTTGGTATGGTTGATGAAAACTTTTTCATTCACTTCAAATGTTATAATCTTCCAAATTGCAATCTATATGGACAAGTGGGCTTGCAAGTGGGTCAAGAAAATTTATATTTTTGTGGCACACATTGAAATGATGTTCTCCTAAAATTTTGGAGTTTGGGAGTTTTAAAAAAAAAATTCAAATTCGGTCAATCTACCCAAAATTGGTAGTTTGAGACATTTTGTTTTGAAAAATACACTCTCTCCTTTAGGAATTAATCTCCTACCGACACTATAGTAGTTGATACCATAGCTACAAACCAAAATTAAATTTAAAAAAAGAGTTGATATCATTGAACCCAAATTAGGTTGAATGCTAACAAGACAAGTGCTATTTTGCATCTTTGTCTCTTTGACCCGCACAAGTTAGTTGTTGAGGCAAATACATTTATACAATGAATTCAAATTAATTCTTTACACAATTGTTGACTTTTATCTATTTGATATTGTTCATTAGACCTAACTTGTAGGGAAAAGATGTTGCAAGGACAACTTTACACATACAAAGAATATGAGGGAATTTGACTAGGTTGGTAGTATTCATCCATTCAGTTGCAATATCACTTTTGACTGTTCTTTGGTTCTTGGAGGTGCAAGGACATACTAAATCTTAATTTAGTGAGAAGACAACTGAGTGAGAATAGATTTAATGCTACCATGCTTTGTTCTAATTCCTCCAAAATTATAGGTTGAATCCAAATCCAAATCCAATTTAGAATAATAATTGAAAGATGGGACAAATGAAGGGTAACATTTCAAGGACTTAAAGGATAGTTCTAATGCTAAAAGCTATGTCAAAAAGGATGTGATTTAGTAAAGATTACTGATCCGCAATTACATGTATTGAACTTATAATCTTATTTAATTATAATAAATCCCTAATAATGTACTAGGAACTAAATCACCTTTGTTGACCACCACCTAAAGGTAGTTAAAAGTGTATCATATAAATAGAAGCATATATAAAAATGATTCAAGATAAAAGGATAGAGTTTTTATATATTGAAGTTTATGAGGGACTTAGCAATTTTTAACAGACCTACTACAATAAAGAATTGTGTTTTTGCATATTCACATGTAAGATCACACATTAGACTTACACAAGAATTTTAAGAATAAAATTTTAAATTTTTTTATTAAATAGATTGTAAGATATTCGTGTTCAACAATAATTATTTATTTTAAGCAATATATTTTTTTATTTTTTTTATTTTTCTTTCATTGCCTAGAATTTAGCATTTTATACTGAAGAGGGCATACTTTTTTTTCTTTTGGGCACCAAATAAAATCCTAATATTTCCTTTGATATAAAAATAATTATTTTTGGAATTCCAAAAATATGACTCCAAAAATTCCAGGAATTTCAAACCAGGGGGGAATTGATACATATGTATGAAAATCCATTTATTTATGCTAGTATTAGAATAACACTAAAATCAATAATGTAGTAGCATCATTTCATTATACAAAATATACTTATATAATTCTAAAATTGAAACAATAATAAAATGAAAGCGAGATGAGATCTTTCTCAACCCTAGAATTCTTCAAATAAAAATATGTTGAAAACAACATAATTATATTATTGATCCAATGTTTATTTGACATTGAGAGATTGTACCTATCAATAATTACATACCTCTCAATTAATTGAAAGAATGCTAAAATTGTTGGTTTAACATTGAAATTGTTGATAATTAGTGGGTATGGTCTGTAGTAATTAACAAATAGTGTTTGACATCATTTGGAAATACTGGTACTTGGAATTGCTCTAAATTATGGAATGCCATAAATTCAGGAAGCATATCATATCCTTAGAATCTTTACTTTTCAAGGTTGAATGATTTTAGCAAGGTGAAAATCACATTTCAAGTTTTCCACACTAAAAGGCTAGAGTTATTTTTGTTTTTTTGTCCACCTCAATTCTTCAATTTTTGGTTGCCTTAATTTTTCTTATTTTGTGTTTTTCTTTGTTATTGTGTTTTTTCTTAATTGATGTTTTTTTTCGCCACATCTTTTCTTGGTTGTTTTGCCTTTTCAATTTGATGACAATCATTAAATAAATGTTTTACACTTTGAAAAAGTCACTATCTACAATATCTAATATAATTTTATAATATTCCCAAAATGAGGCAATGTACAAGAAAAATTTCTACAACCTTTTGCACATTTCACTAATAATATTTTAGAACTTTTACCTTCATGTAGAGTGCATGTAGGAGTAATAAAGATGGAATAAAAGTGATGACTTTTGTTTATCTAGGAAAAAAATTCATTTATGAGGTATAAAAAGACAATCAATGTTAGAGCTACAATCAATCCTAACAATGGGGATAATGGAAAAAGATCCAAATTTTAGGGATGAACAAGACTTTTTATTTAGAAATATGCAAATGTTATTGAAAGACCAAGTCATATGATGTAATTGATTAGAAGAGATAATATGAGGTCATCTTATATTTCAATAAAAACAAAAATAATTTAGTACCACGATTTCAAATTAGGTCCTTGAATATGTTATAGTCATTACACTAGAATATTATGTATATCGTAAAGGATGTTTTGTTTTGGAGAAGTTGGTTTAGGATTAGGCAACTATAAGTTTGCCCCCCCCCCCCCCCCACACACATTTTGTCTTTAAGCCCTTAAAGTCAAAATATCCAAAAAGAAAATGCTAGACAAAAAAAATGAATTTAGCCACTTAGAATTTGTGTTTCTTCTATTCAAATATTTCATGAAAAGAGTCCTAATTATTTCAACCATTTTTCCATACAAATTTTGAAAATTCTTTGTAAAAATATTTGATAAATTTTAGAGAAGAAGTATTCGTATTCTATAACTTTTGGTTATAAAAATAATTGTAAGAATATATAATGCAATGTAACTAAAAGTTAAATTCAAAAACATTATTGTAATTAGAATTTTGTATCTCATGCTTGTTGCGAAGTCAGTGAAGCTACTATTCAATATACCTTCGAGTTCTCGACACGTGTCATCGTGTGGTTGGACAGAGCCCTTGGAAAGCTCAAGTGGAAAGTTCGTCGTCGTCCTTCACCACAGTACCGAAGTTAGGTGTGTGCAGCGACATCGTTGTGGTTCTTGTGATCGTTCCTCGCTCCACTGTAAGCTCCGTCACAAGCGCGACCTGCATCGGTCTGCCACCAATCTGTCCCTGGCAATAAGCATTCACTGTGCGACCTAATCCAAAAGAATAGCTCATCAAAACAAACGCGGGGAAATTTGGTGGTGTTTCTAGGTTTCCACGGCTTCCTTTTCAGGTACCTCTCAAACGCATAATTCGCTTGGCTTGATGGCCGTAGAGCTTCGAATTACACTTCCCGGAGGTTTTCAATGTCTCTTTTTCTATTTTCATTGCTTTTTTGGGTGCAATCGGGGCTGTTTGTCGCGTGACTAGTTTTTAGGGTTTTGAGGGCACTTGCTTTTGGGACTCTGATTGCGTTTTCCGCACTCTTGAGGATCGTTAAGGTGTGGAAGATATCAGGGGGGCTTACGTCTCGCGCTTGCACCTTGAATTGCTGAATTCGTAAGGGGCTGGAACAGTCTTAAGTTTTCGGGGGTTTAGGGCGCTCACGATTGGGTGGTTGGCTTTGCGGGGAGAGAGGATATCTGCATTTTATTTGAATTTTATTTTCCCGCGTTGCTGTGAAGCTGTCGATGGGTTCTTAATGGCCAGTGCTTGATTAGACTGCGCAGTGAATTTGTCTTGAAGCGATGTAATTGTTACGCTTTCATGTAGCGTTTCGGAGTCACGTTTGATTCTTATTTTTTCCTTCCACGATTGCGGCTGCTACGTGCTAAAGTTGGTTAGCGCCTTTAGTTTCGAGTAATGTTTGAAATTTGGCTAGCTGAAAAGGTCTGTACAAAATGTTCTTTCAGATGTCTTTGTAGCTCCTCTGAGCGCTTACTTCATAGTTATGAGTGCTGAAATTTACGGAGGAACAATGACCTGAGAACTGATAGGAAGTTCAAGCAGTACATTTTACTCTCTTTAGTGACGTTTCCGTGTCAAGTTGATAGAACTGGGCCATTGTTATGTTTTTCTCTAGGCCTCTGTTTCTGTTATATAAATCGCTTCCAAAGGGTTTGCACAGGGGTTTCTGGAATCTAGGTTTGTATGTCCTGCTTTGAATAGTATTTGTGTATGGGGAAGAAGCATGAGATGGATAGGGTTTATAGTTTGGATTTCCTATCTCACTAAAACTATCGGGTTTTTTTTTGCAGTGCTCTATAATAAAGAAATCAGGCAGAAAATTTGTGGCAGTTGCATGAAGGTGTTATTTCCTGAACACGGTGGTTTCTCATTATGGCCCTAGCAGCGCCTTTGCAAGAGCCGCCCTCCCAGCAGGGGCGTCACGATAAAATTAGTTCTGATTCCATGTCGCCTTCGCCAGTCTCTTCCACCTCGCTCACGGTTTCGCCTCAGACTTCACCCGGGCGAGAGATACCCCAACCAACACCTGTGGAGGAAGCCCTTCTCTCAGTCGGTTTCAACCAGGATTATGGATGCTTCTCGTGTGGCACACAGACAGGTTTCCGCATCTACAACTGTGACCCTTTCAAAGAGACATTTCGTCGTGAATTTGATGGTGCCGGCATCGCTCTAGTGGAGATGCTGTTCCGGTGCAACATCTTGGCCCTTGTCGGTGGTGGCAAGGCACCTCGGTACTCTCCCAATAAGGTCATGATTTGGGATGATCAGCAGAGCCGGTGTATTGGTGAGCTCTCATTCAGGAGTGAAGTTCGAGCTGTTCGTTTGCGGAGGGACAAAATTGTTGTCGTGCTCGAATTCAAGATCTATGTGTACAATTTCGCTGATCTAAAGCTGCTTCACCAAATTGAGACGTTGTCGAATACTAGAGGCATTTGTGCACTCTCTCCTGGACCAACGTCATGCGTCCTTGCATGCCCTGGGCAGCGGCGAGGGGAGATCCGGATCGAGTTGTACAGTGTGAAGAAGACTAGGTTTGTGCAGGCGCACGACTCCTCTCTTGCATGTTTGGCACTCAGCCAAAATGGCGCTTTTCTGGCCACAGCTAGTAACAAGGGTACCCTTATTCGCATATTCAGTACTGTGGATGGTTCGAAATTGCAAGAGGTAACAAAATTTTATTTTATATCGTTTGTTGCTGAACATGATTGAGCCATCTTGCTCTCGCTCTGATATTCTCCTTTGATGAATACTTTTGAAGGATAGTCACTGGCAACACGTTTTGGTTCACTAAAAATCATCGCTGAGTTGCTGCGGATTATCTCTTATTGATTGTTTTCATGTCCTTCGCAGCTTCGACGAGGAGCTGAGCGAGCAGAGATATATAGTATCTCCTTCTCTGCAAATGCACACTGGCTTGCTGTTTCTAGCGACAAGGGCACCGTGCATGTATTTGGTTTGAAATCCACAACTGAAGAAACTCGCTCCGAGATTATTTCAACGGCTGCGTCACCATCTTCCAATGGAACGGCAATCGCATCCGGTGGAGGCAGGGGTTATCTCCTTGGTGCCCCGGCATCATTGTTGTCGTTTGCAACGGCAAATGCGGGTTCATCATTATCCTTCATGAAAGGTGGCCAATTTATTTATCTTGGGTCTATTCCTTTCTCGCTAACTATCAATTTGTACCTTAGGGCTTCTTAAAACTGCATGCAATTTATGAGGATATAGAGATCAAAATACAGGACTAGAGTTGTTTCCTGTGGTGGCTTGTTGAAGTCACTAATTTCTGTTGGATTAAACTTATCTACCTAATGCTCATACTCTTAACTTTGGCTATTGATGGCAGGTGTCCTTCCTAAGTACTTCAGTTCAGAGTGGTCTTTTGCACAGTTTCGTGTTCCTGAAGAGACGAGGACAATTGTTGCATTCGGCCCACAGAAGAATACTATTGTAATTGTTTGCGCAAATGGCAGGTATGTTTGTAAGATCATATGTGATGCAAATTCAAGTTTTAAAGCTGTACCCTTGACACGATTCTGGCCACGGTGCTTTAGAAGTTGACTTGAAAATCATTCTTTACTGTCTATTTGCTAAGTTGTATTTGTTATTTGGGCTTAGGCTGAGCGTCTAACCCATTTTCCTTGCAAAATTCGTATTTGGAGTTTCATTCTGATAGCATTACTGCGGCATTGTCCAGCTATTACAGGTGCTCCTTTGATGGAAACCATGGTGGAGAAATGGTGCAGACCGAGTATGAGCGTTTTTTGAAGCATGATGGAACGGAGGAGGAAATTGTCACTGTATAAATACAGATGGTCCAACCTAACACTATTGGAAGTGCGATTGGAGGGGAATTCAGTCCCTTAATGAAAGTGGAAGCTTTTGGTGCAACGGTGTGCTCGTGCACAGTATCATGTAATACTGCACTGTTTTGCCGAAGGATGTCCACGCATTACAGCAGACTGCTGTTGAATTCTTTCGAAGGATATCTCAGAGCCGAGTGTCTTATGGTAGCCTGATTCCTGCGTATTTATTTACGTAACCTTATGCCATGAATTGAAGGCGCCTCGGGTCTTTAGAGATCGAACTGATCCTCCCGAGAGCAGATGCATCTCTTCAGACGGACGGATTAGAAGCTTATGCCGATATGCTGCTCTGTCAAATACGCTGTGGACAAATTTATGTTTCAGCTGTACAGTAAGAATTTGTAAGAAGACCTTTTATGATAGCTGTGAATACCAAATTGTAATCCAAAAATACTTTATATTTCTGTATTTGAGTTGTGATTTTTGATGACTGGTTGATAAAAGAGTCACTGTTGTTACGTTTCATAGTGACTGTACATTATTTAGGCTGTCTTTTGAGTGGATAGTGAGGAAGGCATGTTGAGGCAATCAAATTATTTTTTTATACCCAGTACCCCCTCACTATTGTATTTTTGAAAACGAAGTTGTTTGACAATTGATATGGGATAATCTGTATCCGTTTTCCATATCTGTTGTTTGTACCCGTTTTCTGTATCCGTATACATACGATATATATATGGTATCATAATATTCGTATCAGGATCAACGGTAGGGAAGGGGCTGTTTTTATTTTTTTTCAAAAATAATCAATGGCTACTAATTTTTTGGGGGAGGGGGGGGTGCTAATTAATTGAGTAGGAAGTGGAGGCTGTCTTTTGAGTGGATAGTACATAGCATTTCATTTCAGTAAAAGTACTAAATATCAAGTAACACAATCCTTCTTGGAGTGAATGTCGAAATTTTACCTTTCACTTGAATTTAGCTTAACCCCTAAACTTCTATAGTCTTCTCCAAAATTGATGATTTGAGAAAAAACATTATAAAGTGCTATTTGGAAGAATATATTGAAATTCATGTACAAATAAAGTTGTAGATTCCATCCATACAATTTAATTTACCAATGCTATGACCAATATTTTTTTATAAAACTTGCAAGGAAAATTTCAAAAGTCCTAAGTTTGATTGCAAGTGAAATATTATCGTTATTTGAGTAAAATTTGTTGGAATGGATTTGAAATGTGATTCTCTTGACACAATGATTTTTTGAAATCTTTGTATTCTTAAGATCTATGATCTCATTTTTGCAAATCTAGTTTTGAACTAGAATTAATGCAATGGCTTGGTCAACCACTTGACATAATTGCACATCTGTAAATTTTAGAAAAATATGTACTCTAGTTACACCAAATCCAACCATTAGATAGGACAACAACTTGATAAATTATCTCCACAAATCAAGATAACTTTTATCCAAATAGTAATGAGGAGGAAATTTGAGTTTCAATCTATTCATTGTCCAAAAAATGGATGTCAAGTTGTTTAGGGGTTAACTCCTAAATACACGAATCTTTTCTTGAATTTTTTCAAATTTTTTCTTACTTATACATACATATACATATACCCATATACACACACACATATAATGTACTTCAATTTCATCAAATTCATCATAAATTTTTTTTAAAAAGAAGTCAATCATTGATTTGGAATGAAAAGTTTTATGTTAAAAAAAAATCCTTGGAACCTCTCTATTCATCATCTATTTACTATAAGGGTTTGAACGCTTTGACATTTGTATTATAGATGTCAACAAATGGAGGGCTTCAAGGCATTGGTTTGTTCAACTAACTCTTCTCATTCATCCAATGTAATACTTGGATTTTTAAAAAAGAGAACCTTAGTGATCAATTTCATGAAATTGCGGTGTGTCATATATCTATAAAAATATATAATAAAAAAGATTCAAAAGAAAAGGAAAAGAATTGAGGTGTTAAAGGGTTTGGGATTGTAGACATCACGAAGTTCAATTTCCAAGGTTGAAGCAAGTATGCTAGGACATTCAATACCCTATTTTGAAAAGATTCTTTCTTTAATCCCTTAACCTTCAAATGTTGCAAAGGGCTAAAAGTATCTAGGTGAAAGCATAGAAACAAAGAATGCACCAATTCATCTAGTTTAATAATTAGTTTTTAGTGACTAACTTTCTTCCAATCCATTAGAAAAAGAATTCAAGTGTTTTTTCAGGTTATTATTATTTAGGTTCTTACCCAACAATATGATGTTTTTAGTAGACTTGAGGAGTTGAGTTTTGCACTTGCATTTGTAACTTTGTGGAAGACTCTTAACTCCTAAATGCTTGAGGCACCAAATTTTGGTGTTGATAATTCTTTGAAGTCAAATAAAACCTCACCAAGTTACCATTTTTAGTAGTTTATATTTTTTTTTAAATCTTTTTGAAGTCTAGTGTTAGCATTAAAAATCCGATTTTGAAAATGAATGATTATGATTTTTCTATTCAAGATTTTGTGCAAGCCAATGTCCATTGCCAATCTTGATTTTCTAATGTTGTGGAATCTTGGAAATGAGACTCAAAAAACAATAGATCATAGAAGAAAAATCACATTAGAAACTCATTTAAAAGAATTGTAGAGTGGACTTTAAAAAGCCATAAATTGATCACGGTTATGCATGTTTTGCCCTTTAACCTCATATATTTTTTGTTGAGCAACTTTTTTGATATGCCATGTGAAAAGTGGATTGAAAGACTTCAAATCCCTTTCATAGTTTCAACACCCTCATGATCAAACATTATAATCTTTCAATTTGTAAGTGATATTGTTGTGTTTTCTTTTCCCATGTGATCTCTAACATGTTTAGTTAAAAATTTGCATGATTACAATTCAAAAACAATTGATAAAACTTATCAAAATATTGGCTTTTTGTTCAATATAGAGCAAATTCCAAGAAGCTCAAAAGAAGCCTTGGGGTTAACATCGGTCTCTGAGGGATTTCATTCAGCTTCGGCATCATTTCCTGTCCAGCTGTAACTTTCGTTCATGCTTTCGTTTACTCCAGAATTAAATTGCGGTTGTGGGTGGTTAGTCAAGATGCTCGGAAAGTACATAAAGGTATGCATGTGCACAAGCGGTGTCCTCCTCGTCACCCTACACCAAACTCAACCCGTAACCCTGACATCGAAGAATGTGTGGTCGGGACCTCGGAACGGCAAGATTTTTCTCATTCAGTTCAGCTTTGAATGTGATCATGTGAATGTTGTTAATAGGAAATTGGTTTTGCCTTGAGGAGTAGTCACTGCACTCATAGATCCTGACGAAGAGTGCAAAGAAATTGTTGAAGACCAGAGCCCCAATTCAGGCTACGTTCATGCTCACAGTGCTCAGTTTCTTCAATTCAACTTGAAGTTACTGAATCTGAATATCAAGTCCTACTACGTAGCTTTGCACTACTTTCACGTCAAGTCTGTATATAGATGTTGTGAGGCTTCTTGAATGGATGTAGTGCAGATATTTCACGTATTGGTCCAGTTTTCTCACCTTGAATATATTGAGGTTTGGTTTACGTTCAATCCTTGTGGACATGCACAGGGAGCTAGTAGATATGGGTTTAATTCAGGACATCTAGAGATGGTGACTATATTCCAATTGATGATAATGATATGTCATTTTGCAAAGGATTTTAATTAACAGTGAGACTGGTTGCTACGGGGCACTCAGAACAATGCTTTTTTATGAGGGTACTACTTGGAAATAGCAGATCCTCATTGATGTCCTGTGTGATGAATTTAGGTGCTTTCCTTCAAGGAGCATGTCAAGGTGATATCTATGCATGGGTCGGAAGGTTTTTTGCAACCACTAACTTCTTGTGTATGACGCACAGATCTTTCTATATGAGAACATCCAAGAAGCAAAGTAAACTAGCATGTGGTGCAGAATTGGTGTTGTGCAAATTGCAGAAACACTTCAAATGTAGCTCGCACAAGCACCTTTGCCCATACTTTCAAGAGAAGAACCACCAATGCAACATCCCAAACCTAGGGTTAGAGAAGAGATGGGCTGGTGCGATCTTTGTGTGCTCTACAAACATCATATGGACATATAGACTCCACTTTCGTGCGCTGCACTATTAGAGCACTATTAGACTCAACTTTGAACCTATCCAATTATTTGTCATTGGTACAATGTCCGTTATAGTACAACCCAATTGTTTGGACAAGAATGAAAATAAGCCATCCAATTGAGTCGAAGTTACGTAATAGTCATTCATCACTTGAGTTTCTGCCTTAAATCATGCTTGCCTCCAACTTTGGTCCTTTGAAAGCTTTAGCTGCACAACCAAGAAAACAACTCCACTTCTGTCGTTTGACCAGCCTCTAAGGTAATGTATTGTACTCCTTTCCAAGTACGAGAAAATAGCAGAACAACCTCTCTTCTCTACACCCCATCAGTAAGTTAATTCATCTTGTGAACAATCTCTTTATACACAAAGTACTTGTATCAATCTAAAAATGTAACAACATAAGTTGCTAACAAATGAAATATATGGCATTGTTTGCCCTATTGGTCCTATAATCTATACATTGGGCTAACCTTATTGGCTTTGGCTAGGGTTGCAACTAGAATCAAGATCAATGTTTGCTAAGTAATTCCTCCGTGTCATTGACACGTGGGCCTTTTGTTCTTCCTGACATTGATTTTTCAATAAGCACAAACAGATACTAACCAATCACTTGATCAACAAAAGAAAATGATATGACTAGAACTAGATAAAATCTCAATACTTCTAACAACAACAAATCAAACCCCAACACAAAATTAGTGAAATCTAATAACAAATGGATCATTACTTCATTAGTTTTCTCACGAGCAATTGAACATCCCTGATTCTAACTGAATCCCTCATCTCCATTACTATATTCCAAAACCAGGTGAAACACAACTACGAATACAAAATTGAAACATTTAGTTTCATAAACAATATAGGGCCAAATTTTCAATGTGATCTTAGATTTCTAAAGCAAGGGGCATTACTAAAAGGACAAAAGGATCACACATTAATCTTCAATGTCCACGATTGATACTAGAAACTACAAGAAACTACAATCCTACTACTATTGTAGATTAATTAGAACCACAATCTTCCATTCTTTGCCACCAAGCTCTTCTAACCTAATCCACCCCAAAAGTCCTCATTCAAGGCATTGAGCATTTGGCTAGTGATTTCAAAATCACTTGACCCTAATGCTGCCCCTTGAACAACCGGCACAATGTCATAAATTAAAATAGCTGGGATGATAAGAGATGCACCAACATAAACTTGACCTTCTTCCAAAGTCAAACTCTGTACAAGGGCTGGAGGACAATTACGAGAATATGGATTGGGAATACTCATATTCCGAGTTGGTTGCCGTCGTGGAGGGGATGGGTCTTGCTGCCACCTTTGGATCACCATACTTCTTGCTACTTTGTCGACACATGCAATAATCACGATACGTGTCTGACCACTAGAACATTCAAGCCAAAATCGAGCATCTTGTTGCAATTGTCTAAGTCCTTCAGACACACACACCTCAAAAACAACACTAGGCCAATCCATTTTCAAGCGCCGAGAATGTGGCTTGAAGGCATGATCAGCCTCCTTCATCCTATACAAACCTCTAAAACAGGTTGACATCAAAGGAAAAATAGAACGAATAATACCAGTCCGAGCTCGAACCACTCTCTCAAATTCACTTCCCAACAAGCCTACACATAACTCATGGGTTACATCCACCATGAACTTCATGATCAAAATCTCCTCATTATAGTCATATAGAATTCTCATTTTTGGAATTTCACTCCGGATCTCATCAATGTCAACAATATCATTCATCCTCACATTTGTAAATCCCAAGTATTGAGTTTCCCCCTCCATCATGTTCCCCTCCACCATATTTGTATAAAAGTCGTTGCAAACCTCCTTGAAAGTATCTAGGCTTATGAATGAGTGAGAATGAAGAATCCCATATTCACCTTGAAGTCTCACAACTAGAGTCCCCATCAACAAGTTGTTACATGCTTTATAGGCTATTGGGTAAGTTTGCTTGCATCCAATGATCCTGCTAAGGATACACAAGCAGACACATAAGTTCCTAGCTTGATCATCTAAATCCAACTATCAACAGCTCAAATAAACCCTAAATCCAATCGGCCATAGCTATTGACACAACCAAGAAGCCCACATACATGAACCAGGGATACACCAGAAATTAGATTAGGGGATGGCGTTACAAACAGATGATTAGGGTACAGTATGCATTGACCAAATGGACTAGACACCCTAACCAAGAATATAGGAAAAATGTCTTTTTAGGAAAGCTCTAAAAGGGTTCCACTGCCTTACACTTAATTGAGGATCTACACTTCTATTGCAGCAATCTTTGCGAGCAAGAGGTCGTAGGAGAGTACGTGAAGAGAGAACCAACCTGACACGTTCACCCTGGAAGGAATCAATAGCACACGGCTGGCGGAACTGACAACAAAGACAGCCAAACCCACAATGAAAGCTGCAGAACTCACCATGCAGCACCACCGCCTTGGAAACCCACCGGAGTTGCGTAAAGTAGTCGGACAGCCAGTGGCAGCTCTTCATTCCACAACGGAAAGTAAGTACATTCAGTTCTTCCAAATAGATATGGGAACGCGATGGGCACGAGATTTTGAACCACCGCACAGTGCGGTGAAGAGCTGTGAGATTTTTTAACAAAATTTTAGCCTTCTTACCTTCAATTATACTAGTGTGCCCTATGCCATTGCCACAATCAAAAGAAAAGTGAAAGTGATTTTCTAATTTTGGATTCAAAATCTATAATTACCTTAAATTAGTTAGTTAGTTAGTTTGATTGACACATTGGGATCAAAGAAATCATGAAGTGTCTGGTGGTATTCTTGGTGGAAAGCACTTTGAAAGGAAGGATGCACGGACTTAGTTTTGTGGCAATTGGATCTAGGGTGTGAAAGTTATTGAATTTCAAAGTTATTAGTATGCCATGTACCATTGCAACAATCTAAATAAAAATAAAAATATTTTTTTTACTTTTTTATTTTTAAAAACTCCAAAATTCAATATCTTTTATGCATCAAGGAGTGCAAGGGCTTTGTTGCAATGTGAGAGGTTGCATTCTTGATATGAAAGGAAATCTTTGTACATGGAGGAATGCAAGAGCTTTGTTTTGTGGCATTTGGACATGTGATGTAAAAGTTATGTTTTTTTAAAAATAAAAGATAAAAATTAACCCTAAAGTTCTTTGACTATGTTTCACCAAAAAAACATTCAAAATGGGTTGTTTTGATGGCAAAGGCTCCCTAAAAATGAAAAATGAAAAACTGTTGCATTGAACCGTAAGATTTCATGTTAGACTACTTCATTATATTGTAGTAAAAAAAATGGGAGGTTTTGACCACACAAATTGTGAGATTATAGTGTTTAAAGTGGAAAAAAATGTTTTGGGGGGCATCCAAATTCTAGGTAGCTCTAATTTGGAGAAGCTTTTGAACATGTTAATATCACTTTTTTGCTTGATTTTTGTGATAAAGTTGGCAACATGCTAAGTATTATGTTCAAAGTAGAATTTTAGACCTCATTTTGGCATATTAGAATAATTTATTTAAGAAAAAATTGAACAAATAAAAGTTAGAAAATCAAGCTAAGTTTCATCTCTAAATAACTGTTTGGGATTTAGAGTCTCCAATCAAAAGTTATGGACAAATTTTAGAGAGGGGTTGGAAAGGACATTTTCATTGATATTTTCAAACATCCTCTCTGAATTTTGTCCATAACCTTTTTTTGGAGTCTCAAAATCACAAACAGGTTTTGGGAAATGAAACTTAGCTTGATTTACCAACTTTTTTTAGTTCAAATTTTTTTTAAATAAGTTATTCTACTATATCAAAAATTTTACTTTGAACATAATTCCTATGTTTTGACAATGAGCGGTCAAGCTCTCATCTTCAAAATGTCCCATACCCTTTAAGAATTCATGATGGACAATGGGTTTGATTATAAAAAGAACCTCTCCACTCTCCACATTACATCATGTCAAATAACCAAATGTTTCTATTGACAATCAAATTTTATTTGGATGGTCATTTGTCAAATGATATATTGGTTATAGATTCAATTGGTCTTGTGGACATTTTTGTTTTTATTTCAGTTTGTAATTAGGAGTAACCTCTCTATTAGGCTAAAGGAAGCCTTAGACAATCTACCTCTCTACCACCACTTCCTTCGACATTGGGTCAAATTTATTAATTTAGAGTATGTCAAAGAAGTACCCCGGTCTGAACTTGGGCGGGAGGTTGTCCAAGACCCTGCTTGACCTCTTCCAGGCATTCCCAAGAAAATTTCCTTGTAGTGTTAATTATCCTACCCATGTTGCCCCTCGTTCATGAAAAATGACATTTTGCCCCATAACTATTCATAGGCACATCTGATTGCAAATTTTTTTGTGGAGCGTCAAGGTACTCCTTGTCCCCACATCCAAAAAAAATTTCAAAAAATATTGTGAATTTTTCTATTTGTAGTGAGTTGCCTAAAATCACTATGTTACCAAAAAAACACAACTTGGTCCTTTAGGGGTTAATTAAATTTTCTAATTCATAAAAAATTTAAAATTCTATAACTTTCATATTATAGGTACAAACACCATGAAACACAATATGTGCACCTCTCCTCATGAAAGCACTTTGCAATGTTACCAAGAATATTGTTGAACCCTCTCATGTATTCTTACAACTCAACATATCAAACAAACAAAACAAAACCAACAACCTAACTTGAAGTGTAGATAAGGTGTCTTTTACTTTATATATAAATAAATCCTTTGCTATCTATACCTTAAATTAGTTCATTCATTCATTAGTTTTGCCTTTCTTTGTTTGATTCATTGAGTTCAAATAAACGTGAATTCCTCGGCAGCATTCTTGATATTGTTGGAAAGTTCTTTGTAAGGAAGGGTGCAAAGACTTTGTTTTATGGCATTTGGACCTATGGTGTGAAAGTTATTGAATTTCAAAATTTTTATAAATTTTAAAATTGAATGAAATTATCTTTCAACGGTACTAGTGTGAGCATGAAAATGCAAGCATGTGAGCCTTCAACATATGTATAAGCATTACGAAAAATATGGACCTTGAAAGAGGCCATGAATTTACTATTGTAGCAATGCTGTCGCGCCCCTTAGTAACACTTACCCCCTTAAGCTCACTTTTCAAACACTTAACACCTTAGTGCCACCAAGGATTTACACTCTCCTAATACTGCACATGCCATGCACCTACAATGTTAGGTTCCAATTCAAGTCACGGGGTTCCCCATTCTTCCGTGACTCCCAATCCTTTCCTTCCAATACTTAACTCCCACAAGACACCGGGCATGTCATTTGATGAAATGGGGCGGAACTTCCATTGATGTCCAAGCACTCGGTGAGGCACTACTCCCACCGGTGCTAACCGCCCTTGAATAGGACCCAACTCCCCACTAGGCCCAACCCAATTCATTTCGGG
Organism: Straminergon stramineum; assembly: GCA_963920665.1. Classification (NCBI taxonomy): domain Eukaryota; kingdom Viridiplantae; phylum Streptophyta; class Bryopsida; order Hypnales; family Calliergonaceae; genus Straminergon; species Straminergon stramineum. The sequence continues at coordinate 21,420,974 of OY987271.1, forward strand.
ACTCACCAAACGGGACTCACACCATGGCCTAGTGTGGAGTGGGACACCACCCAACCGGTATCAAGGAGTGCACAAGCACTTCATGGTAACACACAAGTGGTGGTGAGACTCCAACACTAGCCTCACCACCCAGGGCCACTTCGGCTCACCATGGCACCATCCGGGAGTGAGGAGGGAGACCACCCCTCCTCATAGTACTCTCTGCGGGATTCGGCAGCCCCCCTCCCCTTGTATGTCAAGGGGGACTCCCAAACACCCTTTGGTTTTGGAAGACCACCCCGTTTCTCCCGATTCGCACTAGTTTGGGACTCCCGAACTTCCACCCGGCATAACTTTGCGGTTCGGGATCCAAATCGCACATGCGACCCCATTTTCGACATCTACGCGACGCGTAGATGCCGATGGACTACTCACTTGCTCCATTCGGACAAGTACTCGCAAAGATATCGCCCTCCAAAGATTCAGGACACTCGCGGCGCGGCCAGGGCGCTCCTGGCGCGACCGGGACACCCCCAATTTTGAACGCCCATAACTTTTGACTCGCAAGTCCAAATCACGCGTTCTTTAGACGGCTAGAAGCGTCTTCTCAAGACCTTTCCAAGCACGTATCACACGCCCCCAAATTCGTCCGGATCAGAGCGCTACATCGCTCTGATCGCTCGGGACTCCTAGTCCCCCTCACCTCATCTCTTGCAAGGCTTGGGGAGTCACCCCCAATGTCCCCCTTACTCACCAAGGTGGCACGGGCACGCCTTGTGATGAGGGTTGTGACAAATGCAATTAGGAAAAAAAATATTTTTCAAAAAAAAATTAATTACTTATTTATTTCCCCGAAATGATGGGGTACTAATGCGACTATGTCAGATATGGCGATTTTCAATTTTTTTATCAATGTTCTTTTTTAATTTTTTTTCGAAAAATATTTTATGTAATGTCACCGCGCCATGTTGTGAAACGACCTCTTTCAAGGTTCAAATTTTTTGTTATGTGGATATATTACAACGATAGAAGGTGCTTATAAGATAAATACCTATAATATAGGTATTTATAATATAGCTATACTATAATCATGAAAGTTTCAATTATATAGACACCTATAACATACGTGTATAGTCTTCTAGGCTCATAAGCTCACGCTTCTAGGCTCACATAATAGCAACCCTCCTTCATGCATAAAGCTTTCTATTAGATAAATAAATAGATAAATAAATAAATAAAACATTTACAGGAACACCCCTAATTTTGGGCACAATTCCGATCATTTCCAATCATACCAGTTTTGTTCCTAAGCTAGTCTCGAATAGTCAAGAAACTTTGATTTTTTGTTAATCCTTTCAAGCAAAAGTACATACATGTAGTTGTCTAGAACAACAACCAGATGATCTTAAATAGGAGCTATGCCTTATAACCCGTACACATCAAGCATTCCAAAAGCATATTCTCTAATTAGGCAAGCATCAATAATTGCAATCCACAGTTTGTAACTTCAAACATTGTTGATGAAAGCTACAACAAAGAACTAGTTGTAGTCCAAGCAGATACATTTTGTAGACTTGATTTGAGAATAGTTGAACACATGTCAATCTTCTCCGAGAGGTAAAGGGCCTCACCTGCACCCATGTATCAAAACAGCCAGTTAGTATGTTAAGATACGCATGCAAGGTGTCTACAGCCCTATTACACTTGTTATCGTTTTTACTCGGAAAAAATCACAAACAAATTTCAACAAATTTCAATGAGTAACAATTCAAGTGCTCATTTTTTCCGCAGCACTTGGCTAGACGATGGAAGCTGGGACCATGCCATCTTGCAAGTCATAGTATAAGTTACAACACAAAAAAACCACAGCTCAAACTGAGTCGATATGGTAGAGAGCCAAGGCCAAGTAGCAAATAAACTACAAGGGTTGGAACATCCAGTGAACTAGGAGTGAAGTCTCATAACTTCACTGTGCTTCACTGTAGGATCATAAATTCACATTACTGCATAGGAGTAGTAACGTTACCTAGTTCCAATAAAATTGGCGTCTATACAACTCACATACATTGAATTTGCAATTACCACCAACGGCAAATTATTGCCACTAGATTCATAATTGTAAATTGAGTCATAATGTCATGAAAGGGTGGGAGGTAATTATCTTCAACAAAATTTGAAGAGACTCTTGGTGGTTCAGCTACCATACTTTGAACAATGACCTCGAAGTGAAATTTTTATACACATTAAACTCATGCTTGGTGAAGAGTTCTAGTAAATAAATAAATAAATAAATAACACTTGGAAAATTATTTTTATTTTTATTTTGGCTATGTGGCAAAGGCACATGGTACACTAGTGAAGAGAATATTTGTCCCCGCATTGGTTATATTTTAAATTCTTCATAAGCCCAACAAGGATAGTAACCTTTTCATCATCTTTGGTATGAAGTTACAAATAAAAGATTTAAGAAATTTACTCAAAAGATAGTAGGGATGCAATCACCTTTATTATATTGTTTTAACCTCTAAAGTCCCAAAGTCAGCTTGGGAGACATTTGGGATTTTGGATAGGCTTGTATGACCTCAATTTTTGACATGATTTTCTGACTATTTTATTGAAGATAGAAAAATACATTACCTTTATGGGAATATACATTAGGAGGGAATTAACCCCTTACCGCCAAAGGGGATGAAAAGTGTCCTCAGGTCAAATTCAAAGTCTTGTAACTTTTGCATTAGTTTTCCGAATCCAATAAAACTTGTTGGAAAAGTTGCGCTCTCTCCTCTAGTTTGTGTGTTAAAATTTTCAGATCAATCCAAGATGTACTGAATTTTTGGAAGCCAATCGAAGTTCACAAGTTCAATTCAAGTTCACCAAACTGCATTTGATGGCTACAACTTCGGGGGCTTGTATCTCCTTCATCCAAAGTTTTTTTTCAATAAAATTTGTTGGGTTGTGTTCCCCTTGAAGACTAGTTATTGTGGTAGAATTTTCATATCAATCAAGGTTGTTTTGAATGTTTTGGAGCAATTCGAAGTTCAAAATCCCAACATTTTTGAATTAGAGTGAACTTCAGCGGCTTGTTTCTTCTTCATACAATGTTTGTTTCTAATATTTTTTTGGAAAAGTTGCACATACTAGTCTAGTTTGTGTGTATCAAATTTCATATCAATCCAAGAAGTTATGAGTGACTAAGAAGCATTTTAGTAGGAGGAGGTTCAGTTTTTGATGTGTTTTTTGCAACGTTTCTTGTTGTTTTTTGACATTTCAAGGCCATTTTGCACACACAATGAGTCAATGGAATGCTATTTTTTTTCATCAATGAGTTTTTATGCTGATTTTGAATCACTTTATAGTTTAAAGCTTCTTCATTTGAGTAGATTTAGAAACCAAATTTTGCCTCCAAATGTATTTTGGGGAAAATTTCAGCATCCTTTTTCAACACTAAAACATTATAATCTTTTAATCTATGCAGTCAAATGACACCAAATTCATTGCAAGCCATCTACAACAAGTGCACTACAAGATCGTACGGTTGAGATCTCTATACCTTATTAAAATTTATATTTATAACACTTCAAATGGAATGTTGTTTTTGGAGCCGTTTGGGCCTTCGGCGGTGAGGGGTTAAGTCCATCAAGGGGCTTTGAGTTTTGTTACTAATTGAAGTGAATATGAGGTTGTTTACATTCTGATTACAACCACCATGGAGAACCACTAAAAGTTGATAGTGGTCACTTGACGTGTGAAAATTTGTAGGAGACGTATGCTAGCAATCCTTCATGATGAGGTTCGCTATTATGTAAGCCTAAGAGCATAAGTCCACGAGCCTAAAAGACTATATATTTATGTTATAGGTGCCTATTTTATAGAAACCTTCCATGATTGTAGTGTAACTATGTTATAAATACCTATATTATAGGTGTTCATATTGTAAGCACCTTCAATGGTTGTAGGATATCTACTTATACATATACTCAATGCTCACATTTTCATACTTATACACTAGCATCATTACTCGATGACTAAGCCAAAAAATTGTGGAGATGGAAAGGACAATTATGACAAATATTTGAACCCATCTTGCAAATCTTGGCCTAAATAATGAGTTGAGAAGTCTCTTTCCCATCCAAATTTGTACATTATGAAGTTGAACTTTTTCCTAATGATTATTATTTTGATTGGTGCCCAAGAGAAAAAGTTTTGCCATCCAAACTCCAAAGCCCCCAAAGCAATGTGTCCCAAGTAGAAAAGAAATCCAAAAAAATTGAAATTAATGAAAAAATATTCCTCATAGATTATTGTTTTGTGTATATAAAAAGCTTTCATTCCTTTCATTTGGATTAGAAATGTGAAAGTTATAAAGCTTCTTCTCATGTAGACACTTATAGCATTTTTGTCTTCATCAAAAATTAACTTGCAACATTCATTATTGAACTCAAATTTTACAATTTAAAAAAAAAAAGGTATACATGGTTTAGTTTTCTTGCTAGAACAATCTCATCGTTGAAATTCATGTATTTCAATTCCATCTTAGAATGATTAATAATTCAATTTTTTCTTCTATCTCATATCTACTTCAACATATCAAATTTTTTTGAAGAATGAAAATCAAGTGTTTTTAAGAATAAAAATTCTTCAACTCTCAACTCAATTCTTCTATATAAAAAATTTTAACCTTAAAGTAGTGTTAAAGTTTTAAATTAAGAAGATTCAAAGCCAAAAAAATCCAGTTGAGCAAGGTGCAAAAAAACTTGTTTCCTTTGCTATAAGTACAAATATCTTGCACTCTACAAAGTTAAAGTTTTTGAAATTTCTTCCACACATTCTTAAACTAGTCTAGTGCTAGATCCTATAGTTAGATAAGCAAAAATAGGTATTTTCAAAGTTTTTTTTATCTTTGCAATATAATTGATAGTTTTGAGTATTTTTTAATGGAAAAAAAAGCCTTGAAACTTTGGGGGGTAACCACAATTCATCTAATGACCTTGGCTTGTTATTAATAGTAATTTAGCTAGTCAAACACTTGCACTTAGTAGCAAGTGGTTCAAGTGTGACTTAGCTAAGGCTTGGTTCATATTAAATCTAAAGGCAAAGGGGACATATTTTTGAAGGTTTTGATTGAGGTGTCAATGAAATGAGAGGTCATGAGTCTTTAAAGAGGCCAAATGATGAATACACTTTTTCCTATATGGCAAAAAAAATTCCTCAAATTTTGAATCACAAAATTTTGGTCTAATTGAAAATTTAGAAATCAATGCTAAAAAATGCTAATTTATAATATTTTAAAATATAGAATGAACAAACTCTTCATGTACACAACCAAAAATATCTAATAAGAGTTCCTTTTCACTCTTTACCTTTTAATATTTTTTGCCATTTCCTATCTTCTTAACAATTTACATCAATTCAAAGGTCATGAACTCTACTGATGAGGTCTTCTCAATGACAAATGAGGGGGCTTAGAGAGGGAGACTTCTCAAATTTGTGGTCCCCTTGATTTTCGTTTTGACTTGAGGAGTAGGTACTGCACTCACCGATCCTGACGAAGAGTGCAATGCTCAGTTTCCTGCTAACAATGCTCAGTTTCTTCAATTCAACTTGAAGTTACTGAATCTGGACGTCAAGTCCTATGGCATTTACACTTTGGGGGGCTAGCTTTTCAGGTCGCAGGTTTGCCGGGTCAGTGCTATGAAAACTGTTTCTGTTTTTCAGGCAGGTTTACGCCACTGGGATATTGACAGAGCAGGGGTTTCATTTCACTCTAGGGAACCTGCCTTACATAATTCACTCTCGCTGGTATGATCGATGCTTTGAAGAAAATCAAAATTTGTCAAAGACACATAACTTAGAACCCAGTCTGTGATAGAGGAAGAGAAGAGAGAAGAGAGACGGTAGCACGTACTATTGACTGAGTGTGTATCTACCCTTGATGATGATAGCATTACACAACTATGCAATGTTCTGAAAACTTAAAAGTTACATATCGAGTAGAATAGGATAACTGGACATGCCCACCTGCGCCAATATATATAAATTTTAAAAAATTATTTTCTATCCTGGCAGAGTAATACTGATACATCCAATGCCAATGAATAAGCTTACTTCTCCAAGTATCGCCACTTTCAACACATTCTGATTCGTTCAACATAATAGTACATCCATATCAAGTCACTCAAGATGATGCACTGTCTAGTGCCAAACTGCAAAGGTTGTGGAATACCAGAACGATCAATGCCATTGTAACATACTGTATTGTACAGTACATAACCCTCAAATAAAGGTTGACGGGCACTGTTTAAACCATTCAGTTTTCTTGGTATTACTCAGAATGTAGTTGAGATTTCTTGTTTCCCTCAATCAACATTTGTATCTTATGCAATCCCCCTCAAGCATACCAAATTTTCAGTTTCAGAAAAAAAAAACTCCATTTTTGGTGAATTTTTGAATTTTTTAAAAATGATTTTACACGATAATTTGTTAAAAAACATTGGTAATGAATTTTTTAAATTTGATTGTGGAGGTATGTAGGAAATATCCATACACATATCTTTCCTTCAACAAGCATCTCCAAAAAAGTTTCACAATTCCCTCTATAGAGATTTCAAAATGTGGGTGTGAATAGTGCCCAAAATTTGAAAATTGATATCTCTCTATTGTAATTAGTTTTTTTGAAGTAGTTTGTTAGCCTAATATTACTCCCTTGGTATACTTAAGCCCTCAATAAATAATTGTTAATATTTCAATGTTAATCCAATAAATATGTTTCGAGTTACAATATATCATAATCTATCACATAGGAATATCAAAACCTACAAAAGTATTGTAATAAGGAAATTGTTCATTTTGGGAATAACCAAAATATTGTTTTTTTTTTAGTACTTTGGAAATTAATAAAAACACCAGATTTATGAGTATTGGGGTATAATGGCAACGAAATAAAAAGAATATACTTAAGTATACTTAAGTAAACAAAATTATGCAAGAAATAAAAGAAAATGAGCTTATATGGATAAGATATCAATTTTACAAAGTACCCTTTTTATACGGGTATAAATGGCGGAAGACCACTAAGGCATTGGAGTTAGATTAGTAAATAGCAATCACTAGGCTAGTTCTTAGGAAGGAATTGGGTAAGAGAAAAGTAGTTGTAATGGTTAGGGAAGTTTCAATTGGAATTTGCATAGGCCTATAGCTGTAGGGGAAAATAGTTAGATCAATAGGATTAGTTCCCCTATGGCCAGGGAAACTATATGAAGGGAGGAATCCTCCATTGTAGGCATGATTAAAAAGACAATGAAATTAAATTACAAGACTTCAATACAAGACTCAAATCCAAGACTTGCTTCTCTAAAATTGCACATTACAAAAGACTAACTTGGTTTTGCAGAAAGTTGCAAACAGGAAAATAAAAAAAGAAAGTAGGCTTTCATAGTTCAACAAGAGCAATTTGTTGACTTATGCCACAATTAGATTCAATATTACTGTAGTGTACACTTCAAGAGAATAATTGTGAAAATAGAAGATGGGTGTATTTACGAACACATATTTTGTCCACATTGTGAAGATCAGAGCATCTGTGTAGGTGTCCATGTTACAACAATAGACAAGATAAACTTGCAATTAATGGACAAGGTAAGTCTATTAATATTCTTGGTTCAATTAAGTGACTGGAGCTAATTCCGTAGCAACTCAATTCATGGCAATAATGTCTTCATTCAAATGGCTATAGGAGCTTTAATTTCTTCTATTTCTTCATGATATTTTTCAACCTTTTGAGATGTTTGATACATTCAATTTGAATTGTACAACTTCTTAAACACAAGATACATTACGTATAGTACAAGGGAATCGATAATGTGTCCTTGTAGACCTTCAAAAGTTAATTAGTTCACTGGGATATTTTTACACTACTTTCACATCAAGTTTGTATATAGATGTTGTGAGGCTTATTGAAAGGATGTAGCGAAGATATTTCATGTAACAATCCAATTTTCTCACCTTGAGTATATTGAGGTATGGTTTATGTTCAATCCTTATGAACATGTATAGGAAGCTAGTAGATATGGGTTTAATTTAGGACTTATAGATATGGTAACTCTATTCCAATTGATAGTAATGATATGCCATTTTGCGAAGGAGTTTGATCACACTGGTTGCTACAGTGCACTTAGAACAATACTTTTTTATGAGGGTACTACTTAGAAATAGTAGATCCTCATTAATGTCTTGTGTGACTAATTTAGTTGTTTTTCCTTCAAAGAGCATGTCAAGGTGATATGCATGGGCTGGAAGGTGTTTGCAACCTAACTTCTTGTGTATGATGCACAAATCATTCTATATGAGAACGTCTAAGAAGTAGAATAAACTAGCAGGTGGTGCAAAATTGGTATTGTGCAAATTGCAGAAACACTTTGAATGCAACTTGCAAAGACACCTCGGTCCATACTTACAAGAAAAGAACCGCCACTACAACATCCCAAACCTAGGATTAGAGAAGAGTTGGTTGCAACCCACGGGTGCTCTACAAACATTGTATAGACCCTGCACTATTAGATTCAACTTTGAGCCTATCCAATTATTTTTTCATTGGTATAATGTCTATTATGGTACAACCCAATTGTTTGGGCAAGAATGAAAATAGGCCATCCAATTTAGTAGTATGTACTAGTCATTAATTGCTTGAGTTCCTACCTTCAATTATGCTTGCCTCCAATTTTGGTCCTTTGAAAGCTTCATCTGCGTAACTGAGAAAACAATGCCAACTCATCTAGACTACTTCCATCGTTTGACCAGCCTGTAAGGTTTTGTATTGCACTCTTTCCCAAGCACGAGAAAGTAGAACAACCTCTCTTCTCTATACTCCATGAGGAAGTTAATTCATCTTATGTAGAGTATCTTCATGCATAATGAACTTGTATCAATCTCAAAATATGAAAGCATACGTTGCTAACAAATAAAATATATAGCATTGTTTGCTCCGTCGCTCCTATGATCTATACATCAGACTAACCTTATTGGCTTTGGCTAGGATTGTAGCTAGAATCTTAATGTTTGCTAAGTAATCCCTCCGAGGCATTGTTCTTCCTAGCATTGATTTTTCAATAAGCACAAACAAATACTAACCAATTCGTTAGTCTAACTCTCCATCAACAAAAGAAAATGGTATGAGTTTAACTGGATAAATTTCATTAATACTAAAAGCAGTAGCTCAAATCCCAACATTGAATTAGTGAAATCTAATAACAAACTCGTCATTACTTCATCAACTTTCTCACTAGCAATTGAACATCCCTAATTCTAACTAAAACCGTCAACTCCATTCCCAAATTCTAAAACCAAGTGAAATACAACCAAGAATGTAGAATTGAAAAACTCATAAGCAATGTAGGGCCAAACTATCGATTTGATCTTAGAAGGATTACACACTAGTCTTTGCTGTCTACCATACCAAAAACCACAACCACAATCCTACTATTGTTGTGGGTTAATTAGAACCACAATCCTCCTACTTCACCAACAAGATCTTCTACCCTCATCCACTCTAAAAGACATCTTCAAGCGATTGAGCATTTGGGCAATTATTTCAAAATCATTTGGCCCCAATGCTGCCCTTTGAACAAGCGGCTCAATGTTCTAAATTAAATGAGGAGAGATGATAAGGGATGCACCAGTATAAATTTGACCTTCTTCCAAGGTCAAACTCTATATAAGGACTGGGGCACAACTCCTAGAATAAGGATTGGGAACGCTCATATTTCGAACTAGCTACAATCGTGGAGCAGATGCATCTTGTTGCCATCTCCGAATCACTAAACTTGATGTTTTGTCAACGCATGCAATGATCACAATACATGTCTTATCTTGAGAACATTCAAGCCAAAACCGTACGTCTTGTTGCAATTGTCTAAGTCCTTTCGACACACCCACCTCGAAAACAACGCTAGGCCAATCCATTTGCAACCCCTGAGAACTCGGCTTGAAGGCATGATCAGGCTCCTTCATCCTGTGCAAACCTCTAAAATGGGTTGACAGCAAAGGTAAAATAGAATTGTCCATACTAGTCAAGGTTTTCAGCGTCATGTCACATCTAGATAGACATTAGACCAATGAAACGTTAGGATCCAAACAATGTCTATCAGGATCCAAATATATATATTGGACGGTCCGTCCATCGATTGGGACGGCCTATTGTGGACGTGGACGGTCCATCCGTCGACCTCGACGGACTACTGTCAATAGGAATGGTTTTTCCGTCAACTTTGACGATAGGCCGTCACAAAAAATAAAATAAAATAAATTTCGGACACGATCTGGAAGCTAATGGACTAATGATGACGGACGTCCTGACGTAAAAAGCCAACGTCACTTTGGAATGGAAAACCTTGATACTAGTCAAAACTTAAACCATTTTATCAAAATCACATCCCAACAAGCCTGGACACAGCTCATGGTTTGCATCCACTATGAACTTGACGATCATAATCTCCTCATTATAGTCATGCAAAATTCTCATTTTCAAAATTTCATTCTAAATCTCATCAATGTTGATGATATCACTCATCCTCAAATCGGTAAATCCTAGGTATTGAGATCCCCCCTCATCATGTTAGCATAGAAATCATTGCAAACTTCTTTCAAAGTTTGCAAACTTCTGAACAAGTGAGAATGAATCCTATATTTGCTTAGAAGATTTTCCCTGCCTTGAACCTAGTACCAGTACAATGACTCATAGCTAGAGTCCTCGTCATCAAGTCGTGCCATGCTTTAAAGGCTATTTGGTGGGTTTGATTACATCTACTAAGAAAACACAAGCATACATATAAGTACCACAATCCTTAGCCCAATTGGCCATAACTATTGACGCAATAAGAAGCCGCAAGTAAACTAGGGATAAATAAGAAATAGGGGATGGCGTTACAAACGGACTACCAGCCTACCGTATACACTGACCGAATGCACTAGACACCCTAAATAAGAACGTAGAAAAAACAAAGCTAGAGTGAAACAATTGGCACCCTATAGACTACCAAGCTACTGCATGCACTGACTGAATGCACTAGACACCCAAACAAGAATATAGAAAAAGCAGAGTGAAACAATCGACATCCTAAAGACTAGAGTAAACAAGTCATGACTACAATTTCAATCACCGGACAATGGCCATGCTAATCAAAGGAGACAAACCACGCTATACTCGAACTTTGGGAATACTATAGTCGAAACTCTAGTCTATAGATGAAACCTGAATAAATCAAAATCAAATGCAAACACACCAAATAGGGCCATCCAAAGATTAGATACATGGCCATAAAACTACTGACTCCAAATCTGCTAAGTGCATATTTGCATATGCATACCTTTTGTACACGCGGATGTTTCTCTACATGTACAACCTATTTAAACATCACAAAACCTCACCCGTCAAAAAGCGACGACACAACCTCTGAAACCACAAACACAACCAAAACTTTGCTCTGTCCCAGAGAAGACTGCAACATGATTCCGAAACCATGCTATTTTTAGGAAAGCTCTAAAAGGGTTTTGTTGCCTTAATTGAGGACTATGTGGCACCAATCCTTGCGAATAAGAGGTGGTTGGAAAGTGCATGAAGCGAGAACTAACCTAACGCATACACCCTTCGAAGAATAATACAAGGTTGGTAGAAACAACAAATACAACCAAACGCAAAAGAAAAGCCACAAAACCAAACAAGCACAGCCACCGCCTTGGAAACCCTAGTTGCCTAGTTGGGCAACTCTTCATCCCTCAACAACAAAAGCTTGAACGCTTCGTGCAACTAAACCTTCTACTATAAGTTAGCGACATTCATAACCACGAGTTTAAAGACTTTCGAGTATCAAAACTAATTGATGAAGCTTGAAAATAATATTGTTAAGTAAGCAAGAGGGAACAAAAAATATTGGTGTCAATTGATGAGTTTTGATCACAACAATGTATTCACACAAATTTTGCAAAATGCAAAATGAGTAGAAATCCATGCTTGTCTGTAGGGTATGTTGAAATAGAGTAGAATTGCAACCTTTATTGTTCGTTGCTCATCTAATACTAGCCTCAATAGTTATTATAATAGTGAGATACTAAGTATAAATCCGGCCAGAACTTATCTAAAATACCATGCTCAGAGTATTAAAAGACTGTGCATGTAAAGATGTAAAAGCATCCTTGAAAAATGTATAACCATCCATGTCGGGTTGCTGGCCCACCTTAAAGTGTCCCTACCATATGCAAAGTATGGACCCATATCTAGTACACCTTGACCCACCTCTGCCACAAGTTGACTCTACCTTTGTCATTGCTACCCTTCCTCCCCTCTGTTCATCGTTGTTGCCTTCCCTCCACTACAACAAAACATGTGTTTTATGACTATGAAAATATGACTTAGCATGACTGGTGACTACTTGCAGTCATATTTTTGGAGGTTGACTCTTTGAAGAAAAATATGACTATAAATATGACTACTAGTCATGTTTTGGCCTTGTACGTTGCAGGCGTATAGTATATGTTCATTGGGAATGCTAGAATACTTCATAGGGCTTCATAGGGAACATGTTTGGGGAACGAACAATCATATTTTTGCTTTAGTCATATTTATACGATACTTACATTTTTTTTCTTTTGGATCGCTTGAAGAAAATTTGGGCAAGGAATATATTTGGAGAGCTAAGTCATATTTTTCAATCATGATTTCACTCTAGTCATATTTTTTAGTCATATTGATATGATAGTCACATTTTTTTTCTTTTGGGTAGCTTGAAGAAAATTTGAGTGGGGAATATATTTGGAGAGTGCTAAGTCATATTTGCTAGTCATAATTTCACTTTAGTCATATTTTGCAGTCATATTTTTGAGTCAATCATATTTTATAGACACATTTCTTTGGTCGTTATTTATTTTTCTTTGGAGGGAGCCTAAGGAAAAGGTGGGCAATCTAAGATAGGTCTTTTATATTTTGCTTCCAAAGGCCATTCCTTGTAATTGAAGCATGACTTTGTTTAATACCTATTAAAATAAATTATTATTTTTTGTATGATGTTTTTATTACAGAATTAATGTCCAAATAATTTTGGGTGGCACATGTTTATATTTTAATTAATATATTTAAAATTTTCATAGGAATTAGAAAAAAAAAGAGAGGAATAAAGCAATTAATAATAGGAGATAATGAATTTTTATTTGAGGATTTAAGGAAAAATTAGAGAGGAATAAAAGCCTATAGACAAAGCAAAGCACCAAGGCGGGACTAAGCCTTAGAACCCAAGATAGAAACTGGGCCTCCCTTAACCCAATATTGGAACTTTTTGTGGGGTTGACTAATTATGCTAATTGATTGTGATGGCCAATACAAAGTAAAATCCAATGCATTTAAAGTAGTGATATAGATTGAAGGTTGTAGAATTTTAAAAAATTACTTGAAAATTGGAAAAAATCTAATCCAAGGAGAAGAAAGAAGAGTGTAAGAAAAATTCATATCCAAGTGGCTATGGAGTAAGAGTAAGTGAGGAGTGTGATTTGTGTTGAGAGTCTCTAAGTGTTTCAAGAAGAAGCATAGGTTCCAAGTTACTACTTGAAGCTTTGGACATGGTTAGGAGACTAATTTGACCCTGTTATAGGGATTTGACTATGTATTAAATAAAGATTGTTGATTATAATACAGATAGTTGATCAAATGAAGTTTTAAAGTCTTAGGTATATATTTAGTTAGCACTTATGAAGTTGATGTCATTACAATTGTTTGATTCCTAGAGTAATTAGAAATCAATTAGTAGTAATAGTAGTCAAAGATTGCGATTCTAGATTATACCAAAAAATGAAGGAAAAAAACAAAAAATATTAAAAATAATTAAAAAAAAGTCAAGAGCGGGAAGTAGAAAGAAATAGGTTGAAAGAAAAGAGTTAGATCATATATTTAATTTATACCCTTGTTGTAAAACTTGTTATTTAAGTTGTATACAAAAATATAAAGAACGCAACAAAAATGGATTAAAGCAAACCTCATAATACAATTATAATGTACATGTTGGAGAATGGGGATGTTGTGGAATGGAGATGTTGTGGAAATGGATTCCTAAGCATGTCCTTAAATTTGGCACTTAGTTTTTTTTCTTCTTATAGAAACTATAGTTGCTCTACAAATTAGAGGTTTAGGTTAAACTTCTAAGAATTTATTTAATCCAATTTTAAATTCAAGATCACTTAGTTAATTTGTAGAAGATTCTAGTAATAGATCACCTTCTAAAAAATAGATAAAAATTATGGAAGATAGAATATGATGAAATTGGATAATTTATGGTGTTAGTTTTCGATTAAAATATCAAAGTTCATCCAATTCAAGTCAAAAAAGAAACTTGAAATTTAGGGACATTTAGAATCCAATTTTAAAAGTATAAATGAATTTAGAATTATAGGCTAAAAAAAATGTTGGATGAAATCTTGAAGGATGAATTAGAGACAAACCTTTATCCATCTATATTTTTTGCTAAAAACATTCTATTATAAATATCTTTATGATTTTAAAATAGAGAAGCAATGCTTTACAACTGAAGCTAACAAATTTTTTAATTTCTCAACTTGGATTTGGAGGTCTAGAGTTTTGGCCTAGATTGGCCAAAACCATCTAAACCTCTAATTTTTACAGTTTGTGTGTGTTTTAGTTTAGATGTGAACTACTTACAATTTATAATTAGAATAAAATTGTTTATTGCTTAGAATGTCCATTGAACAATACTTAAATATTCAACTTAGGATTTGAAGCCCAACAATAAAAAAATATAGTTGTGTTTGTTTTATTTCAAGGATATAGATAAAACACTCACATATATTATGTATTGAAGTTTGTCTCTTTCTTAGAAAGGTTCTTTGCAATGTCATATAAGCCATATTTATAAAGGGTCTCTATAGGTCCGTTTAGAAGTCACAAAATTATTCATATGAAAATTGAGGCTCACTGTGATATAAATGTTTGTATTGCAATTAAAAGACGGTTGTTTGAATGTTCTTAATATAAAGACATGGACAATAAAAACATAATTTTTTTTCTACTTCAAAGATGCTTTTAAATAGTGTCTCTATCAAATATATTTGCTCTTATATACTTAGAGCATCACCACCCATTCTCGCCAAAGGTGGCTTGGGGAATGGGGTGGCCCGGGCCCTACTCCTCCCGGTTTCCTCTTGGCCAGGGAGGACCCCTAGTCATTTCTGCCTTCTGTGACATGCTAAAGAAGTCAACAATGTAATTTTAATGACTTTTAGAGTTACGTTGCTTCATTAGTAGGTTGTCAAGGTCATTAGAATTCGGGAAGGAGAAGAAAAACTTTGTCCCAGAAATTTTTTTATATTTAAAATGTGTACTTACAAGAATAATAAGACTAAATAGAAAATTATTCTTTATATATACACTAGATCAATATAAAAATTAAAAGAATGTATTTAAGTAGGCTTGGATTAAAGCAAAACAATGTCTTAAGGTAGGTAGAGGTTAAAATAAAAGAATTTGTTGAGGTTCTTTTACTTTTTACATAATATTTAAATAAAAATAAATTATAAAACACAAAAGGATATTGAAGTGTGCTTGAGGTGTGCTTGAGGTCTACCTCAAGCACACCTCAAGTACACTTCAACACTATTTGATTTTTACATTGAATTTGACTACCAAAATATTTAAAATACAAAAAGTATTTGAGGTATGCTTGAGGTGTGCTTGAGGTAGACCTCAAGCACACCTCAAGTACACATCAAGATTATTTTTTTGATTTTTTTGATTCATCTTCAATGTAAAAACATAAAAAAATAGAGTTGATGTGTACTTGAGGTAGACTTCAAGCATACCTCAAGCTTTTTTTTGTGTTTTTACATTGAAGATGGGGTTGTAACCCTCAAGGCCAGGGTAGATTTGACCACCTTGCTCATCTCCCTTAGTTAATCTAGGGGTGCATGAAAATAAAAAGACACCCTATTTTGCACTTCACTAATTTATCTTATACAACTCCCAAGCTAATTTGGGGCCTCTGATTGCAAATATGAATTCAAAATTTGCAAATTTTATCATGTGTTGCAAATAAAAAATTTCAGGATTTTCCCTCAAGGACGAGCAAGGGGGTCAATCCACCCCAACCACCTTGAGTTGTTGTATACTTAATTAAAGCAACAAGATTGAGTTATAGTTAAGCTCAACAAATTATGAGCTGACAAAACGTATTGACAGAAAAGAAAATAGTCAACAAGTGGAAGGGACAATGTCCTAGTGTTTGGCGAGTTGTTTCTATAGTGACTGGGCTCCCGCTCTCCTTCCCTGGGTCTGCAATGGACTACTTTTTTCTCACCAAGCTTGCCTTAGATCATTCTGGCCAGCTTAGGCGAGAATTGGTGGCAATGCTTCTAATGCAGACTTAGATATTTTGATTGATGCAAAGCATTTACTTAGTTGTCTTTTTTTTTGCCATAACTATAGGTGTTTAAGGCCTTACAACTTATCTTTAGATATTTTGTAGATTTAAGTTGTAACATAAATCCACTTTATAGCAAATTTTGTTATTAAAATAGCTTAGTTGCTTAGTATAGTCATATTTAGTGAGTCACATAATTACGTCAAGTTGCATAACTAGAGCAAGTTGTGTGCATGACTAGGGTTTTAAAACTCTAGTCACCACTTCTATGTAGCTACCACTGATTTAGGGTTTTTAAATCCTAGCCGCCATTTCTTCTTCTTTTTTATTTTTTGTTGCCTCTTACTTTTTGCTTCTTGTTGTTTTCTAGCTTTTGCTTCTTCTTGCTTACTAGTTCTTAATTTTTGTTGCTTTTTAGTTTTAAATCCTTAGTTCTAGTTTCTTCTTGTTACCTCTTAATTCTTGCTTCATAGTTTTTACTTTTTGTTGCTTCTTAGTTTTTGATTCTTGCTTGTAGCTTCTTCTTGTTACTTGTTACTTCTTGTTTCTTAGTTCTTGCCTCTTCTTGCTTCTTAGTTTTTGTTCCTTGCTTCTAGTTTCCTCTTGTTACATCTTAATTTTTGCTTTTTAGTTCTTGTCCCTTATTGCTTCTTAGTTCTTGTTTTTCATTTCTTCTTGATGCATTTTAACTTGTGTTTCTTGTTGCTTTTTTTTTGTGATTTGTAGCATTTTACTGCATCTTAAATTATATTTCTTGTTGCTTCTTGTTGCATCTTAGTTTTTTCTCCTTCTTGTTATTTATTGCATTTTAAATTGTATTTCTTATTGCTTCTTATTGCATGTTAGTTCTTACTTCTTGTTATTTGTTGCATTTTATTGCATCTTAAGTTGTGTTTATTTTTGTTTTTTGGTGCATCTTAATTCTTACTTCTTCTTGCTTGTTATTACCTCTTAGCACTTGCCGCCTTCTAATTCTTGTTCTTTCTTCTTATTTATTTGCAATTTCTAGAGATATAGTGGTTATGAATTTTTCTTATTTTAAACTTGTGCTTCATATTTTTGTTGCCTTAAATCTTTAAAAATTAAGTTATATTATTAATTCACTAAAAATTAATCTTCTTCATCATATATGTAGGCACTTAAAGCTGGATTGAAATTATCGGAGGCTACTTACAACACTAGAGAGACAACTTCATCAAGTTTTTATAAGGACTATAGGTCTTAGAGCCTCAGGGAGATCACTCCTTGTAATTTTTGGTATACACTTGAGTTAAGAGGGTATTTGATGTAGGGCTATATACCTTCATTATTGCTTTTAAGATGACCACATTTTTACATAAAAAGCTATACAGGTGTATTTTCAATACCCTACGTTTCTTTTGTAAATTCATTCATGCAATTTTTTCAGTGGGGCTATCTTACGTACAATATTTAAGTGTCCGAATTTTTCCCATTGCCACCCTTCTTTACAAATTTTCCCTTCCCTCTACTACATGTGTATACACCCTGAAAACAACAACGATCAATTCAATTCAAGTGCCATTACCAAGGTTGTGATTTTAAATAACAAATTTACTATTGAACATTTCAAAATCCCATCTAAAAGTCTGAAACTATCTTGTGAACATCCCATTCAATATTTGTATGTTTAACACATGTCTTCAAAGACTGAGGTTAAATGGACTATAGATTTTATCCTCACATTGTACAAATTTCAAGTCATTGAATCTACTAAGGTAAACCTCACTATTTGTGCAATGTGATAATTTGTGCCATTTGTAGTCAATTTCTTACTGTTACATTTAATGTTTTTGATATATATACTATTAGTACCATGGCACAATTTTCAATCAACCACCAATCATTGTAGATTTTCTTAATTGTGTCCATTTTATCATCCACAAAAAAATTAATTGTCCTTATCTATATTCATAGTACTAAAAAAAATTTTCATTGACTCTATCTGTTAAGGCTAATTTATTAATAAAAATTCCTACTATATGATGTTTTTCTATAGTCTAATTTATATATATTAGAGTATTTGAAATTTCATGGACCCTATAGTAGCCCTACATATTATATAAAATTTTCCCCTTTTGAATTGAATGGACCTATCTTTTAACTCACGTAGTTTTCTAAAAACTTGAGAGTGATCTCCCTGGGCCTAGAGCGTGTACAAATATACATTTACAAAATGTTATTGTAATAGGTTTTGTATGAGTGACTAATAAATGTCATTGAAAAGAGTCACATTTTTTCTTGTATTTTCTCTCTTCAATATAATTATCTCTTGTACATCTCAAAAATCATATATACTCAATTTTTATTAGATGTAGTCATTTATTTAGCTACTAAACCATGTTGATGTATGATTGCAATGCCTCAAGTCAATGTAGAATGTATAAAAAATGTGATTGTAGTTTATGACAAAAGTTACTATAAACCTCAAGTCACCCCAATTACAAATATTATATGCTTGAATCATATTTTATGATATATCTTAGCCAAAATATGACTCGTAGTTACATAATGCTCACAATCATGTCAATAATGTGAGCCTATACTTTTAAAATTATGACTAAATTCAATTATAAAATTAGAGGTAACATTTCATATGAACTACTACATGAGCTAAAATATGACTTACGTTAGTCATATTTCACATCAATAAAAAATATGACTCATGAAGGTCATATTCTACATCAACAAAAAATATGACCCACTAAAGACATTTTTACATCAATATGTAAAGAATATAACTCATGAGAGTCATTTTTCACATTGACAAAAAATATGACTCATAGAGGTCATATTCCACATCAACCCAAAATATAACTACAAAAAGTTATATGCCACATCAGCCAAAATATAACTCACCATAGTCATATTCCATATCAACTTAAAATATAACTACATGGAGTCATATGTCATGTAGGATTTTTTTTCATTTGCCCGGGCAACTAAAGAAAAAGTCAAGCCTCCAAGGGTAGTCAATGTATATGCTACTATGAGCCCCTAATTCGTCACCAAGGGCTCATTCTTTTTTTGTATTTTTTTGTATTTTGTCATCTTAAATGCATTTTTATATACAAAAAGACCAAAAAAGAGTGTAGAACCAAAATAGGAGTGTTACATTCCAATATAGTATTTCGTCTAATTTTAGAATATTATAGCTAGAATGACCCAACCACAAGTTGTAAATAAGTTAGTACCCAACTAATCGCGGCGAATTGATCAATTAGGAGTGATGGACGTATCAGGCTCAAAAACCCATATGGAAAGGACATCTCTAGGCTAGAATTGGTTGAGGGAACCTTGGTAAGGCATAGGCATCAGTTCCCGGAGATAGGTTCCAGCTTCCCCATTTCATCGACAAAATAACGAAACCCCAATTGTTGGTTTGCAGATGTTGAAAATACCAAGATGGGACCATGGAGGAATCTGAAGTCCAAGAGGGTGGTCTGGGTTAAACCCATGCCTGTGAACCAACGGCGAAGTTGGTTCGCCTAGATTCTCTCTAATGTAGAAGATTTCCTAGCCACTGATAACAAAACGAGGGGGTGGATTTTGTCCCCCCTAGGCCAATGTGTAGAGTAAAAATATGAGCCTACACATGTGTTGTGGGATCCTATGGGAGTTTCTACGAAAAGTTTCGGAATTTTTTGATAGTCAAAAGATGTCTTTCCAGACGATCAACTGCTCCAAACCTACAATGGGAAATTCCTAGAAATTCCCCAGGTGGCAGTAAATTCCCACTATAAATTAGCATAGCTTCATTTATGTTAATAAGATGCCTCGACAAGATTCACGACATTCCGATAGTCAGAAGTACTTGAACCTCCAACATTCCTCGACAATTACCAGAATTTAAAGTCCACGACAGGTTTGACCGGTAGAGCGGGAGCATACGAAAGCAGAATGGAGCCCAATATAGGTCTTTTCTCACTCCATATTCCTCCATACCAACTTAGTAGCCTAGGCTAGTCACTTTTGCTAGAAAAGTCAATCCCCCAAAGTTGGGATTTTCCCCGTTTTTTGTTGTGAAATTGGCGCTAGGTTTTGTTGTGATTTTGAATATAGAAAAAAGGGAGGGAATGCCTCAAGATTGAAGATGGCCTTCTGAAGCCAATGGGGCAATCCATTTGTGATTCAGAGTTAATCTCCAAAAGTTAGCTTAATAGGCCAGCATAGGATGAAAACCTTGAGTTTTGGATGAAAATCCAAGAAGATAAGGTTAACTTAGATGAACAAGGAAAGGTCGGTGCCCGAGAAAGAGTATAAAAGGGCAACCCTTCTCCTCTCTCACAACCCCCTTTTTGTGTAATTGGGTCCATTGGGTCCAATTTGTGTTGGAAATTGTGGCATTTTAACCACAAGCTTTGCAACGGTGTTTTTTGGGCATTTTTGGCCATTGTTATTGTTTTTGGAGTTTGCAAGGTCTTTGTGGATCCCTTGCCTTTTTTTTTGGTTGAGTGTGATACTAACTCTTCCAAGCTTGAGCCTGGAAGCTTTTGCTAAACTTACTATATTGCTACAAGTTGTAGGTGCTTACCTTTGAGAGATCCTTTTTGGTCACTCTCCTTGTTGTGTTGTATACTAATCCTAGAGCAACCCCCCATATGACTGGCAATACTGCTTTGGGGGCCTTTAGTTCAAGTCATTGAAGTTACTAACCCATGTCGGTAGCCTTTGAGTGTCCAAGGCCCTTTCCTCTTCTTTTGTCCTTGTTCCTAACCGGTGATGTGTTATTCCTTGTTGAGAGACACGAGGGTATGAAGGTAGTGGGTCTCGCCCATACAACGAAGCTTTGAACCCCATAGGGTAAAAGAGTCCTTGTGGTAGGTGAGATAAGTGGAAAGACGACGAAGCTTTGAATCCCCTTGGGGTGAAAAATCTCAGCAATGCATTAAAACCACCTCATGGGAGAACTGTGAGACCAAGTGGCCCCTCTCCCCACAAAGTTTAGTTCCCAAAATGCGTTGAGAACAAACCAAGGTTTAGGTCCCCCAAAAAATAGAAGTAGAGGTCAAAGTTGAGGGTAGAGAGCAATTAGGGAGAAATCAAGAAAGGGTGCTACCCCACAAACCTAACTTACACCTGTAACCCATAGGCATGGCATGCCCCCAACCCCCCTAGAATTCACAAAAAATCAGCAACATCAAAGCTAGGCCAGTGACTGCCGGTAGTGAGTCAGGCGGAGGTTCTGCGGGGGTTCGGGGGTTCTACTAGGGCATCAAGTTTTGCCGGGGTATCAAGGGTCTATCGAGATATCGAGGGTCTACTAGGATATCGAGGATTCTGCTAGGGCTCGGGGATTCTGCTAGGATCTTTGGGGTTCCTATTGGGGCATCAAGGTTTTTGCTGGGGTCTCTAGGGTTCAATTGGGATTTTTGTTGGGGCATCGAGGGTTCTGTTGGGGCTACAAGGGAGGAAGGGTTGTTGACGACTACAAGGGGGAAAAAAAAGGGCGGACCAAAATTTAAGGTGGAAAGAGAAGGAAAAAGGGGAAGAGGTCTACGACACATCCAACTGCACTAAACAAATAGTTGGGGTGGGGAATCCAACTCCCGGTCTCCCGTAAACCATCACCAAAGCAACGAGCAAAGGGACAAAAAAATGAGAGAGCGACAAGAAAGAGGACACTTTGAAGGTTAGAAGTGGAAGTAGATAAGATAGGAGGGGAAATCCTCAAGGCTTGCTTAAGTCCTTAGATTAGAATTAGGTGATCACCCAAATATTAAGTGGGATACATAAGTAGAGGACGTAAGACGTAGGACATCAAAAGTAGCTCAACTTTGGAGGATGGTATGATGTGTCTTTGAGATTGGCTTGGTAGGTAAGAGTGGAGGGTAGTTGGACCGCCTTAGATTGTAGAAGGAAAGAAAAGGAAGAAGGGGGAAAGAAATAGGATAAGAATCAACAATTAAAGCCTTGAACCAATTTATTTTATGCTTAGAACAATGGTTCGTTGTCTCATGGCATGGGAGTTCATGGTGGAGGTGGTAGAGCTTCCAAGGGGCGCGATCAACGACTCAAGTGCAAGGTATGAATGAAACCTCTCCAAACTTTCCCTAGGGCTCTAACTAGAATTTAGTAGCTTGGGCCGAAGCGTACCCCTAGGTCAGACCCTTAAGAATGTAGGTCAAGTCATTTCCAGAGACCTAAGCGTAAAGAAGAAGGCCGTGTCTTTCCAAAACCCTTAGGCATGCCCTAATTGGGTGAAAATTGACAAAGTTATTGCTAGAAGAATTGGATGAAGAATAGCTAAACTCTGAGTTTGATAGAGAATTAAATAAACTAGGAGGAGGCTCCCAATTAGGGTCTAGGGCCGAAGAGAAAAGTCAATTCCGAGTTATAGGTTAGGAGAAATTAACGGATGAAGTTTAGGTAAGGCTAGGATGAAAATTCAGTAGAAGTCCCCGATTAGGGTCCAATTCCAGATCTGGATAGTATCAATTCTTGTGAACCATCCCTCTAAATTTAGGATCCTTCTGAATTGGGGAACTAGGTGTAATAGATGGATGAAGTTTGAGGAACCGAGTAGTGGTCAAACTTCATCCACCCATAACTTTGGCTAGGAAGGTCGGACAGGGTCGAGTCTTATGTTTTTATAAATGGCACAAGATGAACTAGAGGTTTCTTATTATAGTTCTGCCCTGATATAGGTTCCATACAAATCATCCAGCAGGCTCTCCATCCGATAGGCCCAAAACTTTGGAAGTAGTTTTTAAGCGAATCTTGCAATTTGGGGTCACTTAGGCACTAAGTAAAAATATCCATTTCTTGGAAGTCACAATGGACCACGCTTAGACACCCAAAAGTAGGAATCACTTAGCCCAAACCTAGAACTTGGTTGTGTTCATGAATTACCAAGGGTGGGTAATTTGGCACTCACACCACCCTCTCATTTAATTTAAAGATGACACTAGTTCTTGTGCTCTATTATTCATTGATACCATTCCCAAACCCATTGACACTTCATTTTGCCACAACTGTCATCTATAATTATCAATTTTTCATGGATTACAAGCACGAGCCTGAAATCAACGAATATGGGTGATAATTTAGGGGACACCCATGGGGACACTCATGGTTATGGGTATAGATACCTCAAGTCTAGTACACTTGAGTCACCTATTGTATCATAATTGGCACATCTCTCTTTGTGCTTGCATCCTTCTTGATAACAAGCAAGGATGGAATGGGAGTATTCTTGCCTAGCACATAATGCATTGATTGGGGTTGATCTTATAGTGTGAATCTTGATCGATTGCCTCATAGATTTAGTCTCAGACCTTGCATTAGAGAATCTCCTACCTAGTTCTTAGTTTGAGTCCACCACATGGATTTCCAAGGGTAGAGTAGCGGGGTTGGAGACCGGTGACGAGGTAGGGCTAGACAATCTCCTGCAACCCGAAGTAAGAAGGACAACAAACGACTTCTTTAGCATTAATTGGTGGGTGAATCAAAGGCCTATGTCATGAGAAAACTTCCATAGAGAGACACATCCTTCACAAGTTGCCTCCTAGCAATCTCCTCCCAATCCTAATTTTTAATTTAAATTTTGAAAAATCTAAGAATGTCTCACAATCTCATAGTATTACATAGTATTAAAAAATTGTACAATTTCAAAGAAAATTTCACCCCTCCACTAGAGAGTTGTAGAAGATTCTATACAATGTGACTAATGTGACTAATGCTTGGAAAAGGCATTAGTCACAATTGACAAAATCTTCCACAATTCTACCTCTTGATTCAAAAAATCAACTAAGACATTCCCAAAAGTTGTCATAAATCCTAAATAAGCATATTAACATATGAATTTAGACATGTCAACTCCAATTTATTTATTTTTGGATTAGGAGTTAAAACAAGAAAAAAATTCTGAAAAATTCTAACCATGTCCAATGCTTTCACAAATTTTCACAAAAGTGTCTTACATAGTGTAGAACATATACAAAAAATTTTAGAAAATTTCACCTACCTACACAAAAGTAGTGGCAAATTTTCTCAATTGTGACTAATGTGACTAATGCCCCTAAGCGGCATTAGTCACATTAGTCACAGTTGAACAAATCTCCCAAAATACATGCCTTTTGTATTCAAAAATTGTTTAAAAACTCCCAATAGTTGCAATGAATCCTAAACAAGCATCCTAATATATAAAATTAGACATATCAACACCAATTCCTATTAATTTTTGGATTGAGAATTAAAAAACTAAAAAATTGAAAAAAAACTCTAAAAGTGTCCAATGCTTCCACAAATTTGCAAATAGGTGTCCTACATAATGAACATATAGGGTAGACATGCCATTTACCAGACACCACGTTGAACTAGACACCCACTACATAGTGTACACAGATCGCGCACTTTTCAAAAGTTGGGAACAATGTAGAATAGGATGGGAACGAATTTAAGCTACATCTCATCCAAACAGAAAGATCATCCACGACCTCATGGGGAATCTGGGGAAATATCGTGGGAATGTCTAGGGAACATGGACGTACTGTTGGGGGATGCTTCTTTCAGCCACCGCACAGCCACTGCACATTGTGCGGTGAAGGGTTGTTGGATGTTTTTTTATAAAATTCAAACCTTTGTCCAAAAGATTTACAATTGCATTAAAATTGTATGAACTCATATCTTCATTCAATAATCTCCAAATTTAGCACTGGACATGGATTTTGTGCTCAAAATTTCAAGGAAAACCATTTGTAATTTGTTTAGAAGAAGGTTTCAAAGTTTGCTTATGCAGTGATTAGCATGTCTACCATATATAAATTCTAAATAAATTTCATCCACACATGCAAAAGTTGTGGCAAATTACCTTAGTTGTGACTAATGTGACTAAAATCCCAAGGGGCATTAGTCACATTAGTCACGACTGAGCAAATCTTGTTAAATACTTCCCTTTTGTATTCAAAAATTGTCTAAGAACTTCCCAATAGTTGCATTAAATCCTAAAAAAGCATATTAACAAATGAATGTGGGTACAACAACTCCAATTTTATTAATTTTAGATTAGAAATAAAATAAATAAAAAAATTGCCATAGTTTCTAAAAGTGCCTAATACTCCTACAAGTTTGCACCCATATGTCTTATATTGTATAGAAAATATATACAAATTCTAAAATAATTTAACCCTCCTTCATTATAGAATATAGAAGATTTCGTATATTGTTACTAATGTGACTATCAAGCTTGTAGGGCATTAGTCAAAATGTACTAAGTCTTCTACATCATTTACCTCATAATTCACAAAATTTTCTAATTCACAACACTTAAATCTTCATTCACAAGGAAATACTCATCCCTGGTTGTATCCCTAGGAAAAACACATGAGCTACTTATTTGCCATGCATCATAAAATTTAGAAATTGAGGAATTCATAAAGGCAATCAAAGGCCCCAAATTAGGGGGGAGTGGTATAAAAAATAGATTAATCAAGCACAAAATAGGGGGACATTCTTTTAAAACACACTCCGGAAAAAAACTCGTAGACTTCAAGAAGACACTTGAGAAGGGTGGTTTGCACCAACCCACAAATATGACTATGGCTTCCAAAGTTGGCATTGTCATCCCTAAATGACCTTTGACTTGTAAGAACATGGAATCCAATGACAACAAGGGGCTATGAAGGTCCCCTCTACAAATGGAAATTCTATTGAGGTCGAGGCTGATTCTAGAGGACCCACTCCTCTACATCTCCAAGTGCAGTGTTGTTGGGGATTGAATTTCACTCGGTTGCTTCTTCCATCTTGAAAATCAATTGACAGGGCTCTTTTATCGGTGTATAGGAGATGCTCTTAGGACCAACATTTATAGAATTGGCTAAAATTTGCTCCATTGCTAGTAAAGATTTTCAATAGCTAAATGTATATTGGAAAAAAATCCTTGAAAAAATTAGATTTTAGCCAAGACTGCAACAACCAATACATTTTGATAGTCAATTTGCAACTTTCTCTAAATTGGAAGTAGCATCTATTTAGTCAGTTTTGTGTTATATTACTCCCAATAATCCTTTACAACTTGCAAAATTCTTCCTTTTCTATTTTTTTAATACTACTTTGTCTCAAGGTAGCCAAAGTTGATGCATGTTTATCTTGAAGGTAGCATATTGCACTAAAATCCATAAACTAGTTCTGGGATCACTGCTTAGGACACCATATCTGACATCGATCTTTAAATCTAAGCTTAGAATTGCAACGCTCTGGATTTGGACAGCTCATGAGAGCACACCTGCATCAGTGGATTGGTGAATGTCTGCTCTAACTTATTTTGAAGCATAACTGAGAGAAGAACTACAATTCTGGCTCCTAAAACATCTCAGGGAGGTGGTGGATTGAGGAGCCTCTCTAGCTTTGGTGGTGGCCCTTCGCACTTGATCCAACCACTTGCAGGAGGTTTTGGAGGGTAGGTATGCTTGAGACCTGGAGCTTGTAGTTATCCTTTTTTATTGGCACCATGGGGCCGGATTGCTCCATTTCAAAATAAATGTTGACTTTTTGCTAGATAAAAGTAATCTCTTTTCGTTAGAAATTTTCCATTGCTATTAAAAATGTGGATGAATTTGACAAATTCGGATAAAAAAAAGTATATAAATAGGATTGGAAAGTGTTTTTTGGTCTATAAGATGGATGAATGTAGAAATACAATGCTTCCCCAAATTTTAAGTGATCACCATCTTGGTACTTTCTCAAAAAGTTTAAAAAAAAAGGGTTGATCTGTACCTTTCACTTTATGCTTAACCCATAAACAATGCCAAGGATGTTTTTGGTCCGATGGATGACAAAGAATCTTCCTATGTAGGACAGTAGTGCAATTGTTCATCCTTGGAATTTTGTGCAAAAAGGAGAGATCTTGCACATTAGTTTGACCTTCAATGAATATTTTTTATTTTTTTTAAAGTAGATGATGTCACATGGTTCCAAAAGGGATGATTTTCATGGTCACCTATCTATCCTTTAAGGATTAACTAGAGTGCCTTTAGGTCACAACCCTAGAAGTACCCGCTTGATAATCATCCAAATTTTACATCCCCAATGAGGAGTAATGACCTCAACTAGAAGTTGACTCAATTGGGAGTGGGCCTTAAATAGATTGAATAATCTATAAACAATGCCGTGGCCATTTTTTTTGGTTGATGATTGACAGAGACTTCTTCTACGTAGGGCAAAAGTACAACTATTCATCCTCAAAATCTTGTGTCGAAAGGGGATGTTTTGTACAATAGTTTGACTTCCAATGAGTGCTTTTGGAATTTTTTACGCCAACTATTCACGCAATGAAAAAAAGGATGATTCCCATGGTCACTAGCCCATTCTTTAAGGGTTAAGTTAGTGGCTAAGTGACTGTTTTATGGTTGTGCGGTGATGCAAAGGAGGGAACAGTTATAGGGAGCCATGGTTGCAAGACAGGCCCAGGTACGATGTCCACCATCAAAGTTCATATTCCTAATACTATGGTCGGTTCACTAACTTCAATCATCAGCAAGGGTGGCAACAACATCGCTCATATTCGACAAGTTTGTAAACTTCTCCAAATGGCTAATGCATTAGTTGTATTAGCTTTGTTTATTGGTTTTTGTATTTGAATGCTTTCTGCAATTGTTTGCTTTGGCTGAGGAATTGAAATGGTATCAATGCATGGCCTAATAGGTTTCTACTGCAATTGAGTCTATTGAAACAATGGCAAAGTTGGACTCTATTCAAGAAGATTCAATAGTTATTTTTGAAGATGTAATTTTTCATTTTTGATACTAGATACAAAGGAAGAACAAAAGAAAAGGCTTACTAAACTATTAACGATTATGAATCTTTTGTTCATAATATGGCGAAATGGACTTCGAAAAACAAGATTTGGAATGCAAATTTCTTGTTCTCTCTTGGAGCCCTTTCTAAATTAAGATCAAAGTTAAATATCCAAACTCTGCATATTATATTTATAGGAGTATAGCGTTTACCACAAAATATAAAGAAACAAATAATTCTTGATTCAAATACCAAATAAAAAATGATCATTGAATTATTTGGTGGAATAATTTTTATAATTTCATCTCCAATTGGTAATAAAAATTTCAAACCAAATTTCCAAGTGATGTTGATCAGAAAATTTTATTCATTTTGTATGATGAAGCCATAGATTTCTCACAATGTGGAAAAGCAACTATTCTATCCTTCAATAAGAGTTATATTTCCAAAAATTAGTCATTAGTCTTAATCCCTTAACTTCTAAATGTCCAAGGCCTTTTCTAAGCTTCTAGGAATTTGCTCTAAATGAATCAAAAAGACAACATTTTGAGAAGTTGTATCCAGTTTTTTTTAATTGCAATTGTACAAATTCCAACTAGACATGTTAGAGATGACATAAGTAAAGAAAACACAACAATATCATTTATGGATTGAAAGATTACCTCAAAAGATTACAATGTTTATTCATGAGGGTGTTAAAAGTGCAAAAGTGATTTGAAGTCTTTCAATCCTCTTTTTAAATGTCAAATCCAAAAAGGTAGTCACCAAAAAAATAATAGGTTTGAGGGCCTAACATACATAACCCCAACCAATTTATGGCTTGGCAAAATCTACTCTAGAATTTTTTTAAATGAATTTCTAATGGGATATTTTCTCTGAGATCTAGTATATTTGAGGCTCATTTCCATGAGCCCTCAACACTAGAGAAAGCCAAGATTGCAATGGACACCCTTGTATAAAATCTTGAGTAGAAAAATCATAATCAATCATTATCAAAATCAGATTTTTGATGCTAAAACTAAACTTTAAAAAGAACTTTTCGAAAATGCAAACTACTAAAAATAGCAAATTGGTTAAGTTGTATTTAACTTCAAAGTATTGGTGACACCAAAATTTGGTGCCTTGGGCATTTAGGGTTTAACTTACATGACTATATTTTTACCAAAACACTCCAAAACTGTCATTTCTTGGACAAGTACTAAATTTTAGAAAAAAATATATTTTTGGACACATGTAACCATAGGATCTTGTAGTAAGCTAGTTTGAGAAGATGTGGAAAAAGTTTCAGAAATTTTCACCCTGTGGATTGCAAGATATAAGCTTTCAAATCCATATAAATTCTTTTTTTGGCCCTAAGAATTGGTAGAAAGTATAGTCCAATGGGAAGCAAGAGGTTGAAATAGAAATGCAGATGGGAAGTGCAAATAAACCCTAAACCTAATCAAAGGAAGACAATGGAGGCAATTAAAACCTATAAAGGGCGATGATGATGTAAAGGGTGGAGCCTAAAGAAACAAAGGTTGTAGGGATAGAGAAGCTAAGGAATGAGATGGTCATGTTACTAGCCTTTTCCCAACAACCTTGTATGGGTCTTGGCCTTCACCTCCCAATTCTAATCCGATCCCCAATCAACCCCTTCTTTGCATGGCACCCAATACCCGCTTCAATACCTAGATGATATATTCCCAAGGTTCAAGACATGGAGTAGTCTACATTTCAAAAAAATAAATGTGAAAGATGTAATATGAAGTGCAACTTAGGAGAATAATTTAGAGATGATTCTCAAACAAATTTCTAATCTTTTCAATGGCTTTTTAAACAAAGAATTCAAAATTCCTAAAATTGATTTTAGATTGAAGAAATAAATTTTGCACAAAAATCCTTAGTTCCTTCTATGATTGAAATCCAAAATTTTAATATGAATATAATCTTGAAATTTACTAGAAAATTATTAGTAATGAGGTAAAAAATACATATTTTTTTAAACTACAAAATATTGAGAAAAAAAACTTTTAAAATCTATATCATACATAGTTAGAAAAATAATACAAGAATTTAGAAAACTTTATGGATGAAATGGGTAATTTTCAATAATCAAAAGTCAAATCAAATGTCAAATCAAAAGTCAAATTGCAACTTATTCATGAGTCAAAATTTGACATTTGCATTCTTAAAGAATGAATGTATATAACATACTATCTAAGACAATTGCTAGCACATCAATATGATGAGTGGAAGACTAGTATTCACTTATAAAATGGAAGTTTGGTGGTTATATAAGATATTCTACTTAGTTTTTAACCCCTAAAGGACCATTGTCCCTTTGGGGGACAAATGAGATTTTGGGAAGGTATCTACAGTCTCAATTTCTGTACTAATTCTTGGAAACTTTTTATGAAGATAGAAAAATTGATTAGCTTCATGGGAATATAATTTTTTTTCATTTGGTGCATGGGAACAAAAGTTATGCCCAAATAAGCTCAAAACAAGGGAGAAAGGGCAACAAAAAAAAAATCTAAAAATTTGAATTTTTTATATTTTATATTTTTTCCCCTTATAGATTATATTTTTGTCTACACAATAAGCTTCGATTCATTACATTTGGATTTGTTATGAGAAAATTATAGACAATCTTGTTTTTTGGGCAATTAGAACATCTTCTTGAAAAAATAACTTGTAGAATTCATTTATGAATGCAATTTTTACAATTTTCCAAAAATAAAAAGATCCATATGGTTTCATTTTCTTTTTAGAAAAATCTCACCATTGGGATTAGTGCATTTTAATTCCATCTTAGAGATATTAATAATTTAGCTTTTCCTTCTATCTTGTACCTACTTCTACTTAACAATTTTTTAAAGAATCAAAATTATTATTCTTTGTATTTTTTTTCCAGACTCTCAACTCAATTCTCCACCATAAAGATTTAAAGATCAAAACTCTATAGTGCAAAAAATTAAAGTTAAGAAGGTTCAAAGTCAAATAACCTAGTCTCACAATGTATGAAAAAACTTGTTTTCTTCACTTTAAACCCATATATCTTGCAATCTATGTGGTCAAAATTTCTGAAATTCTTTCCACATATTTTCATACTAGTTAGGTGTAAGATCCTACGGTTAGATGTGCAAACAATAAAATTTTCAATTTTTTTACTCTTTGCTCTAAAAATGGTAGTTTTGAGTGTTTTTTTTCCAAAAAAAGGCCTTGGTCCTTTAGAGGTTAATAAGTGAATTCATGCTAAAATATGAATGAATAGTATCCAAGTATTTCAATTGAATAGCATCCAAATATTTAGAAGTAAATAAAACCATGCCATCTCTTTTAAAATTTTTATGTGAGAGTAACACCATTGATGCACCTTGACATTGTTCAATGGAATGAATGGATGATTGTGAATAAGTAATGACTTTTGACAACTTGATTTTGAAAACTAACTAAGTCTCTATTATTCCCTAAAGGAATAAACGTTTAAATTTCAAACAATGGATGAATGCAAGCATGTCTCAAACACACAAAATCTTCATTTATCATCTATTCTAGTGATTTTTACAAGAACCTTTATACTTTTATGGTGTTTTTTCTAAAAATTTTCCTTACTTGAAATTTGACTGACATTTGTTTGAAATTGTTTGAATTTCAACCTTGTTCCTTTAGGAATTACCATACTACAAGAGAAAGGTGTATTTAAGTATAGTCTTAGTAATATAGTCTTCTAAGTAATGACCTATAAAGACTCTTTTAAGTTAAATTTTACTAAAAATACATATATTTGTAGTAAAATTTTACTTAAAAGACTCTTTATAGGTCATTACTTAAAAGGCTATACTACTAGGACTATACTTAAAACACCCCTTTCTCTTGTAGTGAATCTAAAAGTGAAGGGGGCAAATTTTTCAAGGCTTTGATTGAGATGTGCAATGAAACAAGAGGTTATGAGTCTCCAAGGAGGCCAAATGATGAACACACTTTTTCTTCTATGGCAACAAAATTCCTCATATTTTGAACAACAAAATTGTGATTTGATTGAAATTTTGGAAATCATTGGTAAAAAAGGCTATTTTAAAATATAGAATGAACAAACTCTTCATGTACACAACCAAAAAACTCTAGTAAGAATTCATTTTTACTCTTTATTTTCAATTATTTTTGCCATTTTCTATCCTCTTAACAATTTACATCAATCCAAAGGTCATGAACTCCACATGAGGTCTTTCTCAATGACAAAATGAGGTTGCTTATAGAGGGAGACTCCTCAATTTTTGGCCCCCTTATTTTTGTTTTTGGTTTAAGATACACATACCCATTCCCACCCACTTCAAAATACCTTCTGCATGTACCAATGATACACATTTAATTTGTAGAATGTATTCCCTCGGAGCATGAGGGCAGAATTGGGTGCAAGGTTGGCAAAAGGTATGTCTACCTCAAACCGTGCCTAAATGTCTCTGGCTGCTGATCACTGAAGAGAAAATGGGGATGTCTTTCACTAAATGTCCGCTATCGCTCAATTATATTGGTCAACAAAACCCTCATTTTGGAGTTGCATAAGAAATTCACGAAAATTTGATCTTCAAACATTTGGCTCTTGTACCCAAAGATCTGTCCACAGCTCTGTACATCTCCCCAAAATGGCACTCCTACACATAGTATCCCTACCTGAGAAGCCTCAACACTGGAGTAACTCTTAAAATTGACAGCAGATGATGCAGAACATGCAGAGCGCAGTCTTTCTGAGTCACGAAGCGGTTGTTATCCAGACTAAAACACATTCTACTTGAGTCACTGAAAAAGGAGAGAGAACATCGTCTGAAAGGGATTAACTTCAAATCAAACAAGAATAAGTGCAAAGCAAAAAAGAAATGGAAACATCCAATTTTTTTAAGAACGAGCAATTCAAGCATGCGATACTCATACCAAAAGCTATAGTAGAATCAGGGAACTTTATTATCCACCACCAGCGGCTCCTGATATGACCACCTTCATCCGAATACAGTAGAACAAAGGGTCTTATGCCAGTCAGCTCCAACCCTCAGCTGAATCAATCCAGAACATCTGATCTATTTCTAAATAGCATCCTCGATTGCAAACAAGAAAATTGCAATGACAATGAAGTTGCTCCAACCCCATAGACTCTACGAAGGCTGCACACTCATGAGAATTTCTCTACTTTCAACTATTGAGTAAATTAGAAGAAAATGAAGCGATTCCACCAACCATGAACCTTGTTGCGAAGCAACTCTTTTATGTCATGGCACCATGAGATCGCAGTACTTCCCCGTTAGTGAGGCTTGGGAACATGACCGTCCACAGCAAAATTGCGAGTGGCTGCAGGAAGAGCAAGGCGCAATCCGTCGAGCTCCGGCTTCGCAATAACTTGGCAACCCAGCCGAGACGTTTCAGTCAAGCCAAATGCCAGGTCCAACATGTCATTCTCTTCGTCTGAAGGCTCCGGAAGCTTGTTGTAAAGCTCCTCATCGGTGATGATCACGTGACAAGTGGAACATGCCAAGGATCCCTCACAAGCCCCTTCGAGTTCGATGTCGTTCTCATGCGCGGCTTCCAACATTGACATCCCCACAGGTACCTTAATCTCCGTCTCTTCGCCGTCTTTATTCACGAATGTCACGGTGATCTTCTCCGCATTCGGCTCCGGCTTCGCAGCTGCTGAAGTTGACAACGACCTTGACGGTCTGAAAAACTCAAGAGAGGAACTCAAAAACCTAGAATTACATGAAACCCTAGAATACAAAGAGCACGCGTTCAAACTCGGATCTGCACGAGAAAAAACCCCTCTCCGAAACTCGCTATGCCTTCCCGATTGCAGCAATCGAACGGCCAGGCTCCGCAACCCAGTCGTTCCTCTCATTTTCACACCCTAATCCGAGAAACTCATAACCCGCAAACCACTGTCATGAAATTTCGTCTTCGTTTGCAGGGATGACTTGGACGCGAAATTAGGGTTTGGAGTACTGGGATTGGGAAGCTCTGGCCTTCCTGTGATGGGACGTCCCATCCCGGGGACTGAGCAAGCCATATCTTATGTTACGCAAGTCCTGGGATTTCTTTCTCGGAAAAGAAATCTTTCAAGTTGGCGAGCGCACCAGATTCCGAACGTATGTGAAAGCGTTCCCAGAGTGCAGTAACCACTTTGCGAAACTTAAATTTTGGGCAAGTTTCAAATTACCTTGAGTAGTTGAAGAAAAATGAAAATTAATCATACCAAATGCTAAAAAAAATCCGAAATTAAAATTTTTAGAATAGTACATTTATAGTGTAGAATATTGTCGTATAAAGAAAGTTTTAATGTCACTCCATATTTAGAAATGTGGTTATAGATTTTTAACTTCAAACTTCATTGAAATGCTAATTTTAACCCCTAAAGTTCTTTCATGTTCAAAGTTCCAAACTACTTCAAAATACTAGTCTCCAAAGAAAGGCTAAAATCTTTGCCTATATTTATTTTTTAACAAATTCAATTGTAGGATCCTTTAGTTAATTGTTAGAACACACCTTCCTAAAATTCCAAAATAAAAAACCTTACCAATTGCAAGGTTATCATGCTTGGATTTCAAAAAAAAGTGTTTTCCATTCTTTCCAAATAGTTAGATTTCATCTTTCAAACTTTATACCCAAAAATGTGTAGATTCTACAACTTGCAACTCTCTATAATATATTTTTTAAATAAGTGGAGAATACTCATAAAAGAATTTTCTACTCATGCTTGAAAAAGAAAAGAAAATGAAAAAATTATAGAATGATTTAAAATACTAAATTGTTATGAATTTAGTTATAGAATTAAAAATGCCAATCCCAATGGTTGTAATATTGTAATAAATAATCTATACCCCATGACTTTATTTTATTTCCAAAAATATGAAAAATTGAATGAAATAAAGGACTAGAAAGTTTATTATAGAGTAGAGATTCCACAACTACACTCTAACTAAAATTCTTCACAATTTTCATTTCATTTGTCAAAATGGAATAAAAAGCTTTCCGTGTGCCTATAATTCTAGAAAACCAATTTCAAATTTTTATTTCTTAAAAAAGTGATTTTTTAGCTCCCTTCAATGACAAGGCTCCAAAAAAAAACTATATATCATACAAAAACTTTTCAACTATATAGTCAAAAGTTATGAATTTGTTTTTCCTTAAAGCTACTCCTCATCCACATATTGTGTGAAAACTTCAAAGGAAGAAAATGAAAATTTTGTTCATAAATGGATGACCAAAAATACTATGTAGCCACAAATGCTACTTCATCTTTTAGGAATTAAGAAATTTTTCAAAATTTCAAAATGAAATAGAGACCACACTTCATAAACTTCATTTTTTAATGTTTTCTCAAAAGCAAACGAAGCAATTTTGAATGTCAAATTCAAATTTTTAGAGAAAATAAGCTCAAAGTATTCAAAGACATCATAAACAATATTGTATCATTTTTTTGATAAATTACCCTACAAAAAATTAAATAAAGAAAAAATTATTGAATTTAATTCAATAATGAGGAAATAGCATCAATAAAATTACATACAAAAAATTGGATGAAAATTATCCATTGTTCAATACGCACATAGTTTGTTTGACCATGTAAAAGACATTTTTTGTCAATAGTGTCTTTCTAAGAATCTAAGGTTAAAAGGTTTAGGAAGCATATTTTGATCACATAGTATATTTATGTATTTGACATCAAAGGTGCATGAATTGACATATACTATAGTGACAACAATGATTCAATGACACATAGCATTCTCAAGTTTGATCATTATTGCATCTTCTACATATCTAAAAAGATTCAAAGTGGTCAAGTATTCTTCTTGTTTGGTGTTGTATTTGAGCATGATAAGGTTTTACGGTAGGAATACCCAAATGTAACAGGATTTGTTTATCAACATCTAAAATAAGCGCTAAAATGATGTGCAGGTGGCCCCAAAGCTATCAGATGGGTAGACATGAATGTGTCATAGTGATGGGATAGGTTTTGGATTTTCCAATCTCATGTGTGGGATACAAGCTTATGATCTATTGCTTTTAGGCTATTCTATGACCACTTTTGTGTTAGTATGTAGTTCACAATAGGTGAATCTACACAATTCTTTCGAGAAATTTGTATTAGATTTTTATAGTGGGAAAAATACCAAATGAATTTTGCTAGTTTCCTAACCCAATTCCTATCAAACACACATCAAGATTATGTATGCACCCTACAAATCAATATATCTACAATAAGTGTCATATTTAGGTACTTCTAATTTAAATGCTAAAATGACATTCAAATTAAACATTCTAAAAAAGAGTGTCAATCCAAAGGTGCTTTTCTTTGAACTAGAAAAGCTATTTTAAGTATTTTGGGGAAAAATTATAAATTGGCTATAAAATCTTAGGTAATTTTGAAGGTAATTTTTTTTCTAATAAAGCTCCTAAGTTCATGATTTTTAAAAGGATTTCCATATTTTTACAAAGTATCCAAATATCCAATGCATTGTTTGTTGGTAGAAAATGTATCAATCTTTTATTAAAAATAGTTTGAAAAATGCAATTTTTCATAAAAGTAGAAAGTAATAAAGTAGTTTCTTCATTACATCACAAAGTTCATAACCTATGGATTGTTAATGAGTATTGTGTAGTTACTATTATTTCATAGGTGCACATGTTAATTTACAACTTATCAAATCATTACGATGCACATGATTACTGCAAAGAATTGTCAATACTTTGTAATCAATATTAACTATGTGATTTCTATATGTTAATTACAAGAACACAAAAGACACAAATTATGCACAAAAATTTCTTTTCTTTGTTGGACATTTTATGTGCATTGAAGTACTTGAAAAATCCACTGACAATAATATCATTTCTATTTCTACCACAATAACACTTATTAACCCTTGAGCGCCCAAAGCAAAATGGCTGAAATTGGGGTGCACAAGACCTCCTTCCACTCGAACTGACCCTACAAGTGAATGCCGACAATGTAGCAAAATTTGATGTTGAAATTTGGAGAGAACTTAGGGCCCAAGCTTTGGAAAAGTTTGAATTCATTTCATCATACGGATTTCAAAATTATAGTAGTCAAACTTGTGGATGGTCCGGCACTTCAGGCTTTTGTTGGAAAGCGACCTAGTAGACCTAGTCACTAAAATTTGGGCAAATGCCAGGTCGAATCAAACCAACCTCTGACACCCTACAAATTTTCTAAATTTTCTAAAATTCAAACAATGGTGCAATTGAGACATGAATGCGCACGGCCCACATTGAAGGACAAGGGATTCACAGTGTCCCTAGTCACCACAAATGTGCCTAAATGCCTCCAATGCAAGTTTTTCACACTCTGATTGGTGTCCATTGGGTACTTTGCACTCTACCAACTGTCCCCTATTCAATGCTCATGAATGCCCCACCATTATAACCAACCAGTATTGTTTTCAGACTAGTATGACCCCATCTAATGCCATGGGATCATTTTTAAAATTCTGAATCAATGCCTAGATTTTGGGGGTAGGGGTGCTCAGGGGTTAAATGATATCAATGTTACAAAAAATATTGTCAATGTTCAATTGTTGCTCACCATGTTAATTAACAATAACTTTTTTCTTAACAAAGTTTCTTGCATTTTGTTTGTCAACACCTTAATATTAGTATATATTCTAATAAATTCTAGTTTACATCTTAATAATTGCACCAAATGATATATTGAATTGAATCCATCAATAGGCTACTAAGAAACTTGATGGGCATAGTGAAGGAATCATTTCATTGGTATTTGGTGAGAATGGGGGTAGGAGAGATCCTTTTTATACTAAAATCCATTTTCCATCATCAACACTCAAAAGATATGGGATAACCTTAGTTGAAGATTAAAGCTTGACCACTCAGTCATTGTCAAAATGTAGGAATTGTGTTCAAAGTAGAAATTTAGACCTCAGTTTGGCATAGTAGAATATTTTTTTTTCAAAAAAACTTTGTACAAAGAAAAGTTGGTAAATCAATTTAGCTTTCATTTTCCAAAAACTTGTTTGAGATTTTAAGACTCTAATCAAAAGTTATGGAAAAAATTTAGAAAGGATGTTTGAAAATGTCAAAGAAAATGTCTCTTCCAACTCTTCTTTGAACTTTGTCTATAACTTTTGATTGGAGGCTTAAAATCTCAAACGGGTTTTTGCAAATGAAAGCTAGCTTGATTTTCCAACTTTTCTTACTTCAAAGTGTTTTGACAAAAAGTTATTCAACTATGCCTAAATGAGGTCTGAATTTTTACTTTGAACACAATTCCTACTTTTCAATTGATTTAGTATTGAAATTGTGAAAGTTAAAAAAATGTAGTATTTGTGTAGTAACTATGCATGGACATTATGTTTTGTGATTATTGCACAAACATTATATGTCTTAAATAAACACTAATG
This sequence comes from Straminergon stramineum, assembly GCA_963920665.1. NCBI lineage: Eukaryota > Viridiplantae > Streptophyta > Bryopsida > Hypnales > Calliergonaceae > Straminergon > Straminergon stramineum. Next base: position 21,459,522 of record OY987271.1, read on the forward strand.
TTGCATGAAGTCAATTGCCCATCATTAAACCATTGAAGTCATGCATAGTTATCTTGCAATTTTAGCACTTCAAACTCAAATATCAATGACAAGGTACTATCGAATGTCAATATTGTGTCGTAACAATATTTCCAAATGAATGAATGTAACATGAAAGTAGTATCTAATGATAATCGTATGATCACCATTGACAATTCATCATAGAGGAACTTTGAGATGTATATCAAAACTAAGAAACCTATGAAGTGTGTCATATGTATTATAACATATTCAAATCTTGCACAACTTTTCCAATATCCCAATTTATAAAAAAAAACTTCAAAGTTTGAGGTGGGGTTGGGAAATTTTATCGAGGCCCAAAATGTACAAGTGTTTTGTGCTTTCACCCTTATCCAAATATTATATGAACACCATTGTTGAAATGATGGAAAAAAAGACATTAATATAGAATGTTGTTTCAACATTAATTTTGCACTAAAGTAGGAGGGGCTACAAGTGCCCAAGTTCTAAAACCATCCTTTAATATATGGTTACATATTGGACTTTTGAATGTATCAATAGTAAACATCATTTTAGAGCCAAATGCCCTTTCAACTTCAAAAATTTGTAACCATTTCTACAATGATCCAAAAAATACAAGACAACTTGGATTACATTCTAGTTTTATTTATCTTTCAAGAGAAATTTATAGAAAAATATTTCATGGAATTAAGCTTTTGAAAAATGCTCAATTGATGAAGGAAGAATACCTAAACATAACATTTATTGGAATTTGTTGATTTGGAGGGTGCCTATTGAATAAAATGGTGTATGATTGTTAGGAAATGGATAAAAAAAAGCTACAAAATTGCTTTTGCATTTTTTTGAGTTTGCATAAATATAATACAAATTTTTAGAAGTAGTTGCATAGGTCACCTATTGTGGGCAATAAACTCCTACACAAGTGACTAGGGATTAGGGAGGAAGAAATAAGGTAGTGTGCCCATGAAGCAACCCTTTAAGGGTTGGTCGTCCATTTTGATGGTTTTCTGATGTACGAAAATATTTTACCTTATTTTTCACTTGAAGAAAAATTGATGTAGAATTTAACACAAGTGGTTTTATATTTTTGGAGCATTTATGAATTACTTATGAATTTCCAAAGAATTTTTCCATAAGCACCTATTCATAATTGTCGGTCTTGCATAACCTACACATGGTAGTTTGGAAAAGATATGGCTTTATAAAAAAACAAGCACTACAATATGTAGAAAGTAATATATAAGGTTCCAAAATACAACCATTACTAAACTTAAATGTACTCTAGATTCTTTAGCATCTCTAAAAAGGCAATTGGGTTGCCAATTCTCATTTTGAAAAATTCAATGGACATTTGTCCAATGTCCACTTAGTTTGAAATGAACCCACCTTGGCTTTTATTCCATCCATTGGCAAAGTATGAACCAATATGTCACAAATCTTATTACGCCCTTACATTATCCATAGTCCATTCAATGCCCATCACATATCCATTTCAGAATTGTTTATTGTCCATTTTACAACTTCTTGTAGGGATGGGTGAAGAAGAGGGTTGCAATAAGAGCCCACTTCTATAGTGATGGAATGTATTACATGTAGTTTTGTATTAAAATAAGTGCACTTTATTGAACAAAATTGTCACCCATAGATTTTTAATTTAACATCCATGTGTCAAGTCGTCTTGTGATAGACAAGACAAGTCAACTTGGGACAATGCCCTTCCCAAAATTATGCTACTACGCCACAACTGCTTCAGCAGACTAGGTTCCCATTTCTAATGTGCTCTTGATGCAAACCCCGCCCCCATGACTGTCACATTCATAGCTACTTAGAGCATCTGTAATGCTCCCTACAACAAGTAGAGTATTAGCACAATACCGAGTGTAGAATAATTTCTAAGTAAAATTGCACTCCAATGCAACCGTTATTGGGGCCTCCAATTCCACGCTCGATTCCATGGCTTTGGTATGTGACCACCCTAGACCAGCTCATTTGCAAAATGTGAAGGGTTTAGTGAGTTGGCCCTTATAGGAATAGTCATTATTGTCAATGCTTTTCAAGCATTGGTATGTGTGCTAATCAATTCAACTTTCCCTTGTTTCCATGAAAGTCTTTTTTTTAAGTAGATTCTTTTCTTTCTTTCTTTCTTTTTATAATATGGATAAGTTCATTTGACATTGGGATTGCCCACTTTGCATTGGTTCAATTTTTCCAAAGAGAAAACCAACATTGTGTGAACCTCGCGGAATAACATGCCATTTGTTGTTATAGGGCTTTTATGTAGAGTATGCATTGCAAATGCCCTCACTTGTTTGCTTTGCATCCACTCCAAATTACGTTAGGGCTTACTCTAGAAGTCCATAAACAAATCTTATTACATTAAGGTATTTCTTAAGTACACTGACGTTCAATTTTGGAAGACAAATAGATTGATATTCTTGTTTCTTTTTCATTATTGCTTAGATGAAAGTCATCCTAATTTGTGGAAATATTCTATCTAATAATTGAATTTGGTGTTACTAGAGTACATATTTTTCTAAAATTACAAATGTGGAAGTATGTCAATTGGTTGACCAAGCCAAAATTGCATTGGTTCTAGTTCAAAATTGGATTTGCAAAAATGAGGTCATACTGATTTCAAGAACTCAAAAATTTCAAAAAATCACCATGTGAAGAGAACCTCATTTCAAATCCATTCCAACAAATTTTACTCCAAAAATGATAATATTTTGCTTGTAATTGAATTTAGAAGGAATTTTGAACTTTCCTATTAAAACTTATAAAAGAATATTGGTGATAACATTGGTGAATGTAACTGTATGGATGGAATCTAAAATTCAAACTCTACAACTTTTAATTGAATATCAATTCCAAAATACGCTTCCAAATAGCACTTATTGATGATTTTCCTCAAATCATCCATTCTAGAGAACACTCTACACCTTTAGGGGGTAAATGGTTGCTCTTAATGGACCCTTGACCTTAGTGGTACCAAACTAAATTGATGCGCTAGTATGATCGACAACTGCATTAGAAGAGATTTGGCCAAATAGAGGGTTGCGAGTTCCCGACAACGGGGAACTCAATGAACTGCCCCCCTAGCATGGTGATGTGGTTGGGAGGTGGCCATGTCAGATTTTTTATTTTTTATTAAATTTTTTTTTTCGACTTTTCTTTTGATTTCAAGACCAAACTTTTTTTTTAATTCAAAAAAAAAATTTATGACAATTGATTGTCAATTGTGTCCTCACTGCTGGGAACAGGCCTGAAACGGCCTTCTTTTTGGCCAGATCTCTTCTGGGCACTTGCCCTTAAGCTTACATATTGCACACCATCCCGCGACTAAAGATGCAAGTTAAGTCACCAAGACCTTGAAGTCATCTAAGTTACTCAATGGAACTAAGGTAAAACAACCCATTACGAAACTCTATGAATGAGCCCATTATAGTTTTCTTTTAATTTTTGAGATTTGGGCCACATTCAATGTCTTAGCTAACTGGAATGGAGTAATTAGTGACCGCAATGGGAACTTTCAGTTTTTTAGTGTTAGTTCATTGCAAGAAGTGCCTTTTTCAAGTCTTCTGTGTTAGAAAATATTGTGACTGCAATAGGTACAGTAGAACCGCCCATGACCAACCACTTAAGAAATCTATGCATGGTCCGGAGCTGTTCAAGGCAATTTTAATTTACAGCCCTGTGGTCAGATAGAAATCATGGGCATTGCCAAAGTTTCGTAATTTTTTTCTTCAAAATAAAATTGTTATGAATTTTAGAAGCCAAAAGTTGGCCTGCTCCCATCCCCAATATATAGATTCTTCCATCACTGCTCATCTAGAGACTAACTGGGTTCTCAAATCGAAGCATATCTGTCATTACAGTAATGGCTACAAGATGGTTGGAAACTGAAAATTTAATGATTATCTGTCAGTCCTCTCTCTATTGAATTTCCCATTGCCTAAGTCTTGACCATGGGTTCTGGCTGGTAATGGGCGGTTTTACCATAAGTAAGATGAGTTATGGATCAGTTTTTGTTGGTTTTGGGGTAGTCTACAGGCTGTGATGGGCTGAACACTTAAAAAATTCATAACAAATTCACACTTTGTCAAAAAAATATAATTTCAAATGCTCTCGCCATTTCTGTCACTTGACTTTCTCTGGAAAAAAAAGTAGAAAATTTCAGAAATGACAAGAGAGCAAACCCCCCATTTGGTCCGTAATGGGCTGTTTTACCTTATGGTGTGCCTCCGTGGGAAATTGTACCCATTCCTGCACCAGAATCCAAAAAATCAGCCCAAATAAGTTACATGGATTTTGAGACCTCTTTGACAGTAAGCTAGTCTCTGAACTCCCCAGGGCCGATAAGCTCCTTCTGATATTTTCCAACGAGCTAGGTGTCAGCGACTCATGTGGCACTGAAATCAATGATGCTTGCTGAGAAGCTTGTGAGTTGTGACGCAACCCTCACTGCATCTTTCGTACTAACTTACTGGACATAAAAGTGAGATAGATAAGCTGCGTTGACTCGTGACCTCTTTTCAGGTACAGGTGGCTTCGTTTCAGTTGCAGAGCTCTATTGTAGTATGCTCAGACCATTTAAGGGCAGATCGGACTTTTCGATGGGTCTTAGATGCACGAAATTATTTTTATTTATTTATCACTTGAAGAAAAACTGATGTGGAATCTAACCCAAGTGGTTTCATATTTTTTGGAGCATTTTTTAATTACTTATGGATTTCTGAAGAATTTTATCATAGGCACCTATTTCTTAATCATAGGCCTTACAAAACCCACACATGCATAGTCTGAAAAAAGATATGGCTTCATTGAGAACAAACACTATAGCATGCAAAAAGTATTAGACAAGGTTCCAAAATGCAACCTTTACTAAACTTTATTCCTAAAGAGCCAAGGCCTATTTTTTGACAAAAATCACTTGAAATTGCTACTTTTGTTGCATTCATCCAAGAAAAAAAAATTAAAATTGAAAAATCAAACCATAGGATCTTGTACTATACTTATATGAAATCATGTTGTAAAAATTTCATGAGGTTTGACTGAACAAATTGAAAGATATTAGCATTCAAAATTGTGGGGGAATTTTTTTTGGAATATAGATAAACATTTCAGAAAGGGACCCACCTTAGCTCTTATTTCATCCACTAGCAAAATATAAAGGAATATTTGACAAATGTTAAACTGCTCTGACATCATTGACAAAACATTCGATGCTTTACAGTTTACACATATCCATTTTACAACCTGTTAATGTCCATTTCAGATCCTGGCTCGGGACGGTCTGAAGAAGAGGGGCGGAATTAGAGCAGACTACCATATTGCTTTCACAAGCTGCGATTTGTATCTGTGGTCGCTGCCCACATGCTCTAATACACAATTCAAAGGTCCTCTGTTATTCTACCATAACTCAGCAGGAATTTAGGCAGACAGTGTCGAATACGTAGCGTAACGCATTTGAGGAGGAGGGGAGATGAATCCAAAATTATGGAGGACACTTTTGGTCTTGAGTGTTGCTCTCCAAATAGTAGTTGCAGCAGATGATCTAAAGCGCGCCAGTCAACGCAATCGTGATGTATAGAACAATCCTTCCATTCTTCGAGAGCTCTTCGTGTTGAAATGATACTGTACTGAACTAAAAATGGCGCCTCTCAGTGAATTAAATTGGCGCAGTTTCTGTTGCTTTTCTAGGGTTTCAGATCAATACTTGTCCTTACTTAACCAGAACCTCAGATCAATATTTGTCCTTGTTTTCAGAGCTAGCTCTGAGCTCTTAAATTTCGACGCTCTAAATAACGCTCCATTTTAACAAATATTACCTTACGGGCAAACCTCATGAATGTTGCTCAGATTTCTTGCTGATCCCGCAGCAGAGCTTCATTCGTGCTCCATCATCATCTGCGGTGCTTACAAGTGATGGCTTGTGTTTTTGACAGTGGCCAGGCCATGGAGGCCCCGGCCTCACCAACAGGAGGGAAGCGTTCCATGAGCGGAAGATCGATCCAGCGTCCGTGCAAGGCTTTGCGAAGAAGTGGGAGTACATCACCGGGGCAGACGTCACGGCCACGCCCGCCGTGTCCCGAGAGGTGGTTTACTTCCCCAGCTGGAACGGCAACCTCTACGCCGTGCAGGCAGCGACAGGGAAGCTGGTGTGGGAGCAGAATTTGACCCTTCTCACAGCAGGAATTCCGGAGATCGAAGGAAAGGATTTCGTCTCGCAGATCTTCGAAGTGAACTTGCTGTCACGAACCACGCCAGTCGTCGTCGGGGAGCTCCTGATATTTGGGTTGAACAGCCCTGGAGCTGTGATTGCAGTAAAGAAATCCAACGGTGCTCTGGTTTGGAGCACACTTCTGGACAAACATCCTTACGCCATCGTCACTATGAGCGGGACCGCATTCGAAGGGTAAGGTAACCACACCTAAAAGCAACGTTTCAAGCAATCAACATTTAACTGTTATTAGAATTGTCAAGGTTAATAAATATTCTTGTTAGCAAATCCAAGAGAATTCCGAGAGTGCGTTAATTCTTATACCATATGTAAACGTTATAAGCTGCATTGGAAGATGGCCCCAAACCGACACAAGGTTCTGATGCTGATTTGATGTACATTCTCGAAATTAACATGAACTTATTGCGCAAGATTTTAGGGTAAGGAGTTGGAATTGGGTCATCTGAATTGCCATTACCAGGATCCATTGAAAATGATCGCAACGACAGACTTGCTGACCGATTGGGTGCCATTGGGTGCAGGTCCTACTTCGTGGGCACAAGCTCCTTGGAAGAAACCCGTCAGGAGGGCTGTTGCACATTCCAAGGCGCATTCTTCAAGCTGGAGCTCACCACAGGGAAGATTCTCTGGAAGGTCCTCATGCAGCCTGACAATAACGGCAACACGGGATTGTACGCTGGCAATGCGATCTGGGCCAGCAGCCCACCGATTGACACCACACGGAGACAAGTGTACATCGCCACGGGAAACGCCTACTCCACTCCCCCCAACGTGACCGAGTGCCGACTGCAACACCCCGTGAACCGAACCAACCCTTCTCTGGAGGATCCCTGCGTGGCGACAGACGATTACACAGACGCCATTGTCGCCATTGATGTAGACACGGGAAGAGTCTCCTGGGCAAAGAACCTCGGTGGATCGGATGTGTTCGTCTTCGCGTGCATCACCAACCCCACGGGCGGCAATTGTCCTGATAGCCCGGGCAAAGACTACGACTTCGGAGAGTCGCCCATGCTGCTCACCATCCACCCTGAAGAAGCTCCCAGTCGTGACATTTTGGTGGTGGGGCAGAAGAGCGGATTCGTTTGGGCTCTGGATCGTGGTAGCGGGGAACTCATCTGGGTCACGGTACGAGACAAAATCACATTTCCTCCATTTAACTAACTTCAGCATGCCAGACAGAAGATACTACACCAGGGTCTCATATTGGAATCATTGAGGGGAATCCGTACGCAAATCCCTGCAAGTGACACATTTTTCCACGAATTAACTCCGACACTTGCCACTTCTTAAAGTTCCATGAATAAGCAGGGATCTGGACAAATGTCTTAATTTGGACATCAGTGGGAAGCGAGACTCAGAGGGACCTGATCCGGCTTCTATACGGATCCTTCTTCCCAACAGCAACTCGTGTATTCATACACTTGGTTGGCTTTCAATTAGCAAGTAGAGTAGGCGAAATGTCTAATGGTACTGATCATTGATTGGAAATGGATTGTGTAAAGTCCCTACGACAGAGGTCTACAACCTCCCACTTTGCAAGAAAGACAGATAAATGATATATATAAAAATTTGATCTCAACAGATTCGGCTCTTGTACTCACAGCTCTGTGGTGATCTCCCAATGAGAGCGCACTCCTAATTATTGATAAAAAAGTGACACAAATATTATCCTCTACTTTATGCTTGAGAATCAGCATGACAGACATTCAATGTGTTGTGGTCGTGATTGCAGGCTGCGGGACCTGGAGGATCACTAGGAGGAAGCTCCTGGGGAATGACAACAGACGGCAAGAGGGTGTTCACGAACATTATCAACGACGGTAGGGAGGACTTCAAATTGTTACCTTCGACAGAAGTTGTCCGACGAGGGGGGTGGGTCGCCATGGATGCTGCCACTGGCAACTTCTTGTGGAGTACTGCCAATCCCGACAATTTCACCGTAAATCCCCCGGTAAGAAATGACGCCAGCTGCTTTCCACGCCAATTGCAATTTTTTCTGCATGATGGGCTTGGTTTTCTTACAAACCCGTTTTTGCAGTTAACCCATGCGAATGGGGTGATCTTCGGAGGGTCCAATGGCAATACCGTTACACTAGAGCCAGGGAAGCTGGTGGCGCTGGATGCGAAAACAGGGGACATCTTGTGGACGTACCAAACTGATGGTCCCTTGGCTGGTGGAGTCTCTGTAGTCAACGGCGTTGCATACGTAGGAATAGGCACCAATGTCGCATTTCTGACACTCCTGGGAACAAGATCATCAGAATATTTAGCGAAGTCGGTCCTTGCTTTCTCTACGGGGCCGTAGACTCGTCAGCCCGCATCGTTTATCCGCAACAAGCGTTACAATCTGAACTCAGGAACGTGAAAGATAATCGGTGAATATCTTTCTCATTCTAACTATGAAACGCATCCATTCAGGTCACTGTCGATAGTTGAAGAGTATCGCCCTTAGTGACGTTTTAGGACTTGCATTTTTATTGTCCAGTAAAATGATACTGCCTGTGCATCCAGACTTCTGTGAACCAAAGAGGTTACACTCAAACCAAAGAACATCGTAAACACGAGCGAAAAAGGCGACATGAGAGGCATCCATCGGTATTTAATGAAAGCTTGTAGACGATCCCTACTTACAAAAGCAGATATCAGTCTTCTGTTCAAGAAATGACGACAAACATGACTGAAAGAACTAAACTGATTTGTCCTATAACAGTGCAGGTGACACTAATTTACCTAAGCCACACTATCTTCACATAGTGCAATTTCAAATTTTACTGTATATTGTACAAATCCCCCGCCCCCCCCCCCCCCCTCCCCCCACAAAGTTCTGTAATGACACTAATTTTGCAGGAGATACTAATTTTCAGCCCTCACTAATAGGATAAATCACTGTGCAATGTAGTCACCAATTGGCAACCGTGGTTTACATTCAAACCCATAAAATTCTGCACAGAATGTTTAACCCTGGAAGAATGCAGATCCGATGATCAAGATAGTCACCAAAATACTCCAATTATTGGACCAATAGGTGCATTCTTTGTTTCTACAGTTAACATTGAAGTCACCCCTCAGACCTTTTAGGTCCCTAGGGTCCTTCTTACAGGGTTAAGATGATAACGCCGATAAAAAACGAGCTCTGTCTCAGGCACATCCAAAGCGGAGAACTGCGGAATTGCCTCATCAAACTCCAACATTCGCCTCCAACCCTAAACCCTTGAATCCACCTAAAATTGATTTAGGGTTTAGGGTTTAACATTCGGATTCGGACTTGAGTTTGGTCCAACACCCTCGTCCTTACGCCACAAAATGGCCGTGTCATCTGAAATTCAATTCGCAGTTCATAAATCCTCTTCGTCACTAATACGACCTTAAGAAAAAATGCATGATGGCGGTACTCCAATTTTCATGGTTATTAACGTTTATAATCTTTACATGTGATCTTACAGCTCAAGAACAGAGCCTTGAAGAAGAATCGAGCACAAAGCAGTCCAATGCAATCAAAAACGACATTACAAACTACGAAAATTCGGATTTCGTGCTACTCACTCTCCACTTGCTGCTTGATCCAAGCCTCCACCAACATACCCGCACCTACGCCTGCCACGGTGAGAAACGAATACAAAGCGATCGTCCTGGGAATAGATCGCCGCGGCAAAATGTACCAATCCGGGACGAGTCTGACCTTCGCCTTGCCCACTGCTCTCTCCGGCGCCTGGAAAAGATCTCCCTCCGGCTTCCCCATCGCTGTCTCCTCCTATGTCTTTTCCTTTATTTTTTACAAGAGTGAATCTCTATTCCATTGCGAGAATTTTACAAAAGCATAGCTTGAATTGGACAACCGAATAATTGATCACGCCATCGCCACCGATTCCCTTGTTCTTCTGCAACGCCCAGCAACAAGCCACTCTCGCACAACGACGAGGAAGCCTTCCGGCAGTTGGATGAATGAATCAGACCCATTGTTGACCCATTGTAGATCCATTGTAGACTCTTAGGATAATTCTTTTTTAGGAAGAACGCCAAATCAAGAAATGTTTTACATGTATTTTGGTTAATTCCCTTGGAAAAAAGGAGGCGGTCAAACACAAAACATGTAGTTTATCCTATTTGTTTTTAGTTTTGAACTATTTTGAATATTTGGATGTTAACCTTGTAAAGATGTTGTAGATCTAAAAGGTCCAAGGGATAACTTCTTTGTTAATTGTAGAAACAAAGAATGCACCTATTGGTTCAATTATTAAAGTATTTTGGTGATAACCTTCATTGTAAAGGGTTGCATTCTTTCAAGGTTGGTGTTGCTCTTTTAATTCAATAAATGATTGCAATAATAGTTAAAAGTGCCCTTCAAGATTGTAAATAAACTTATGAATAAACCTATTGTCAAAATCTAGCAATATTTAGCCTAGAAACAAATGGTTGGATATAGGAATTGAATCCTTCATTGAAAACATTAGTGGGTGGAAGCTTCATTCATTTTGAACCACCACCAACTTCTATTAGTTCTATGGACTATGGTGGAATGAATCCAAATACAAAGTGATAGAAAGTGAAATTGTATTTTTCTTCATAATAAATGGAATTTTATAAATATTTGAAGTGATGTCCTACAACCCATAAGTACCACTCGATTGCCCCCCTAAAACAACTAAATGGTCATCTTACCTCATCTAAAATGGTTATAAGGTTAAGACCTTACGATAAATACATTCTTTAATCGTTTTGCACCAAAAAAGGATATTAATCTATTGTGACAACTATTAGAAGTGAATCTTCTATCATCACTTGCACATGTACTCCAAGTTGTTACTTTCACATCAATTATACAAAATAGATACACTTAAACTTTTTGCATAGCCATACTATGATTAGAGTATGAAGAGCACTATTTTGAGCTAATTTGAACTAGATGCTTTGGACAAATATGACTATGCAATCATTTGAAAGTTTTTAATCCCCATGGTGTATTTACAATAAATTTGAGGACCTTGATTGGTCTCTACTATGGCACCTCACAAATCATGACTAACACTAGTCACATGAGTGCATAGAGTAATAATATTGTAGTGTACCTTGACTAGCAACAATCATCAATACGATTGTTTCAAGTAACAAAATCAATGGGTTGAGCAATCATGACTACTTCCAATCATCGTTGTATAGTGTGCCCAATTGTACTTGGCAATCATTCTCCAAATGTGCTATTGTAAGTAGTCATGTATGTCATTTTTTCTTAGTTGAATAATGGATTCATGACTACTAATAGTAATGGCATGACTACCATTGTTAGTGGCATTGTTTATAGTGAAGGCTGTCTTTTGAGTGGATAGTGAGGAAGGTAGTCTAAGGCAATTATAATTGAATTGAATTTTGATTGCACAGCCCCCCCACCTCCTGGGAAAAAACAGTACCCCCCCCCCCCTCGTGGGATAAAAGAGTAACCCCATTGATGAGAATGAACGGTAACCCCCCCTCAGTCTTGTATTTTTCAAAATGAAGTGGTCTGACAATTGATATGGGATAATCCATATTTGTTATTTGTATCCGTATCTGTTTTCGTATTCGTATCCATGTATATGGTATATGTACGATATCAAGATCAACGGCAGGGAAGGGGGTGTTTTTATTTTTTTTCAAAAATGATCAATGGCTACTAATTTTTTGGGGGAGGGGGGGGGGCTAATTAATTGAGCAAGAAGTGCTTTGTCTTTTCAGTGGATAGTATAGCTAGAAGATTTTAAAATATACAATATTAGAAAAATTAGAATTGTACAAAAACAATTTCAAATCTTCATTCATAGTAGATATTGTCAAATGTAGAGATTGTAACATATACCATGACTTGTTGGCATCTACAATATTTTATAGAAATCTCCAAAATCTATGAATCTATAGAAAATGGAATCTAAAAATTATCAAATCTATGAAAAATCCTAAAATCTATTACATTACTATAAATCTATAGAAATGCTTACTAAATCTATGAAATACATTTGAATCTAGAAAACCAATTTGAATCAATGAAAGAAAACTTAATGCATATACTAAGACATAATCTACATTCCAATATCTACATCTAAAGCAAGATCTTCAAACCAATCATATCTACAATTTCAACCAAGAATGAAACATTAAATTAGTAAATGCACTTAATTGTTTAACCCCTAAAGTCCCAATGTCCCTACGGGCACTACAAGGAAATACAATCCAAGATGACAAGTTTTTGACAAAGAATTGTTCGAAATGACAATAACCGTATTATTGCTACCTCATGTTGTTAATTTGTAAGAACTTGTCTATTTTTTGTCAAGTTGTTATCAAATTTGACTCACTAGTGATTGTTAAGATAGATCATTTACCCAAAACCTAAAGATTCCATTAGGATTTTTATACATTTACCTTTTGATCATTTGCCATAGATATCTTAGCTTGAGTTATGTGTAATAGTCAAGCTCTTTGTATATAGATGGGGTGGTAGGAGGTAGAACAATCCATGTGGGATATGTCATTTAGAAGTTGCAATACCGCTCATAGTTAAGTTTGAAATAGGATTTTGTATTAAAACTAGAATTTCAGACCTCATTTAGGCATAATAGAATAACTTTTAAAAAAAAATTTGAACTTAAAAAATTTTGAAATCAATTCAAGTTTCATGTCCAAAAATTTATTTGATGTTTTGATCCCCCAATCAAAAGTTATAGACAAATTTTAGAGAGGCGGTGGAAGAAAAAAAAATTTTGACCTCTTCAAACATCCTCTTTGAAACTTGTCCGTAACTTTTTGTTGGAGGATCAAAATATGAAATGGATTTTTGGACATGAAATTTGAATTGATTTCCCAACCTTTTTTAGTTCAAATTTTTTTATGAGAAGTTATCTACTATGCCTAAATGAGATCTAAAATTTTAATTTTAATACAATTTCTATTTCAAACTTAACTATGAGCAGTATTACAACTTGTAACTTCTAAATGACATATCCCACATGGGTTGTTCTACCTCCTACCATCCCATGTGTATATATAGAGCTCTCTTCACTTCTCAAATCCTCAAAATACAAGTGGTTCATGATGTGCAATGAAATGATGGCAGTTGGCTATATGTACTTGCATTTTTACTTAATATATGAATGTTAAAATTTAAAGCAATCTTAATTTTGATATTCTATCTTTCAGAAAAAATGGGGACACTTATATCCATTGATTAGGCCATCATGCTAGCATGGCAATGGGACAATTAATAAAGGAGGGTATAAAGGAATAGAAGTTGACAAAAATTCTAAGAAAATGACAAAATAGTTGACAAAATTTTGTCAAATTATTGGCCGAATCTATACGTTCCCACTAACAAAGCAATTGACAAATTTTGGTCAATTTTTTGTCAAATAGGGCATAGTTTCTCTTGTAGTGGGGGGTCAAAATGGATTTTGGGTAGGTTCCTATGAGCTCAATTATCAGTGAATTTTTTTGAAACTTTCTCGTAAGATAGAAAAACTTATTAGCTAATTATATTCCAATCGGTGCTTAGAAGCAAAAGTTATGCTACGATAACCTCAAAATGGGGCAAAGTGGGCAACAAAAAAAATTTGTAAAAAATTGAAATATTTTTTCTCATTATTTTCTTCTCATAGATTATATTTTTGTCTAAATGGGAAGCTTTTATTCATCCCATTTTAATTAGTGATGTAAAAGATATAGAGTTTCTTGTTTTGTGGGCAATTGGAGCATCTTCAAAAAAAAACTTTTTCTTTCACTTTGAATGCTAACATCTTTCAATCCGTGTAGTCAAACATGATGAAATTATCACTACATGATCCAATAACAATTTGGTATAAGATCTTTTGGTCAAATTCTAAAAAAAGTATTTTTTTCTGATTCCTTAGATGAATGCAATAGAAGTAGTAGTTTTGAGTGATTTTTGACCAAAAAATGGCCTTGGGACTTTAGGGGTTAAAAATTGAAATTGACACTATAATGGCAAGTAGAAATTGCACCAAAATTTCCCTCAAAATAGTCAAATTGTGAAGTTGTACACACCTGCAATGTGAAGCTAGAACTACATTTTCTTAACTTTGTTTGATTCATATCAACCTACAGAATAAGAAGAAATATCTATAGTTGGTGCCAAATCAATCCAAATTCAAATCCTACAAAAACATTTCCAATTGTAATTTAGAAGCTTAAAGCCTAAACAATGCTACAATGAGTTGGCAAAAAAATGAAAACTTCTAAATACAAATATACACCTACAATTTACAACAAACTCAACTCTACCTATATTATCAACTACAACTACAAAAGAAGATTTCTAATAAATCATATCCCTATGTAACAACTTACAAACGTGTTTTATGCTCTCCATTTGCTAGTGCAATAACATTAACCAAAGAAAAAAGTAGAGAAGAGAAAGTGAAGGATAGAAAAAAATTATTTTGGCAGTGCAGTATATAAATTCGGTGTTTTAAGACAAATAAGTATATAATATTTGTGAATACCACGACCCTTGCATCAAAATCAAAGGGGATGAAAGAAATAATAGAGAATTTCTAATGGACATCCATAGTGTAAGACAAAATTGTAACATTGCACTCATTTTCTTCTACGTTTTAATTCCTAAATGACTAAGGACTTTGTTTCATCAAAAAACACTCAAAACTACCATTTCTATTGCAAAGTACAACAATTATAGAAATTTGTTCTTTCTGCAAATTTAACTATAAGATCTCGCAAAGAAATTTTAGAACTTTCACCATATAGATTTCAAGATATTTGTATTTAAAATGAAGAAAATGTTTTTTCTTGAGCCTTGTCTAATTAGATTTTAAGACTTTGAATCTTCCTAACTTAAATATTTTTCAAATAGGTTTAGAATTAAAAAATTTACATGTTGAAGGATTGAGTTGAGAGTCTTGTAAAAAATTTTACAAGAAAAAAACTTGATTTTCATTCTAAAAGACACTAGAAGAAAACTGTGTTGTAATGAACAAAAGCTAGGTGACATTTTTGTTCACTACAACACCATTTTTTGAAAACTGCATTCACCACAATGTAGTTTTCAAAAAATGGTGTTGCAATGAACAAAAATATCACCTAAGTTTTGTTCACTGCAACACACTTTTCCACTAGTGAGAAATTGTTAAGTAAAAGTACATATGAGATAGAAGGAAATACTAAATTGTTAATAACTCTAAGATGGAATTGGAACACACTAATCCAAATGGTGAGATTGTACTAGCCAAGAAACTATACCTTGTGGAACTTCTTTTCTTGAAAAATTGTGAAAATTGAGTTTAGAAATGTTATTTTTTGAAGAAGATGTTTTGATTGCCCCCCCCCCCCCCCCCCAACTCTCTATAAATTCATCATCATTAGTCCAAACATGCATAACTATAAAATTATGACCAATCAACAAAGAAACAACAAAGTTTTGTTGTTTGGTGCACTGTAATTACCATTTTTATAGCTTTTCAATATTTTTAAAAACAAACAAAATGGGTGCTAGATTTTTGTTGATTTGAATAGTGCAATGACCTAATCAACAATTATTTAGGAAATCTAGAATATTTTAGGAATATTTTAGAATATTTTTAGAATCTTTATGAATCTTTAAGAAATTGGAATCTATTTTGTACTTTCATCATATTTTGGAATATTTGGAATATTTTGTAATCTTTCAAAATATATATACACATATTGTATATAGGTTTCCTATAACAAATTAAAAAATTACACATTGGAATCCAAATGCTATTATTAGAATTTGTGAAATAATTTATATGTGGAATGTTTTGAATTTTGATAAGTGAGCACGGAATTAATGGGATGACTTAGCTTTTTGCCCTTCTACTTACATGACATTTGGTGGTTTTGCATCGTCATTTGGTTGTTGCCTAAGCTTAGTCATTTAATTCAATAAAAAAACAATTTTTCTTTGGCATTTGGGCCATACTTTCTCTTAAGTTTGAAAAAAATATTAGTTAAAAAATTGGCAAATAATTTACAACTTAATTCAAATACTAAAGTTAAGGCATTTCATCAATTCAAGGCAATTTGCACACTAATTCAAGGTTGATTACTATATCAAAAAATAATAAATTCAAATCATACTTTCAAAGCAATCACAAGTATTAAGGCAAGAAAATATGAAGATAAGATTGAAGAATATGAGAAGAACACCCTAAAACATTACAACACCCTAGAACATCAAAACATCACTCAAAAACATCAAAATAACACTCAAAATATGAGAATAAAGCTCAAAAACATTAAAAAAATCCTTAAATATTAAAATAACACTACAGAATATGAAAACAACACCCTAGAATGTCATAACCATATTGGAAACATCAAATCATCAAAAAAATCACTTTAGAACATCAAAACACCAAATTTTGAATGAAAAAGTTAAATAAAATCTACTTTGAATATAGTACTCCAACTATAGTGTAGTAGTGGAAGCTTATTGCATGAGGTTTTGGGTTCAAAGTTTGTAAGTGACCATGAGATGATTGTGTAGCTACGTGAAATTTTAGTCAACAGAAAAATATACAATTTGTCTACCATCTAAAAATTTAAGGCAATATAATTTTGTTATTATTATTATTATTATTATTATTATTATTATTATTATTCCATATTTTTCCATATTTGACCAAATCATTAAAAGAAGTCAACAAATTTTGATGGATATTGTCATATCAATGCAACCAAATTAATATTCAAAATCAATACTTTTTTGCTCAATTTTTTTAATCTAGTCATTGATTTTCTAATAGTAGTAAATAAAATGAATCAAAGCTTTCCTAATAAACAAAATCATTTTCTATGACAAAAAAATTTAACTTATTTTGAATTTTTGGAAATTTTCTTGGTCTACTCATCAATTGCTATTTTGAGCTTTGAGTGGCATAACTTTTCTGACAAGCACTAATTGAAATAAAAATTATATTCCTATAAAGCTATTGTAACGAGTTTTTCTATCTACAAAAAAAATTTTAAAAATTTATGCCAAAAATTGAGATCATGGGAATTTGCTCAACCTTCAAGAGTACTACAAAAGGACTCTTAGTCCTTTAGGGGTTAAATGAAAAAAATGATAGTTACTTCCCCCCTCCAAGAAAATAATATTGAATAAAATTTGATTTGCCAATGTACATAAGTTGTAGCTTTGAAAAGATCCCTGTCATATGTTTGGATTAATTTGTAGAATAACCAATATTTTGGAAACTTGTTAGAAACTAAAAATAAGAAGTTGAATATTTATCATTTTGAATTTTTCATTCCTACTTTCAAAATTTTAAGTTCCAATTGTGTTTCTTTCTAGCTTCTTATTTGATGACCGAACCAAACTCTTTGAACAATCTTGTAATTTAAAATAGAAGTTCTGAATCTATATTTCTTTGTCACAAAATACTTTAGTGGTTTGTAAATACTTGTTAAAATAAGCTTAGTTTGGAATTGCATTAGAAAAAACAAATATGCATACAATATATCAATTTCTTATAGTACTATATTACAATTACAATGGTATACACACTACAAGCACACAATATTATAACACATACTTTAAGCACATAGTCCTATTGTTTTTTAACAAAACTTGGGGCTCATTTTAACTAGTGTTCTCAAACCATGGAATTATTTTGGAACAAAGGAATACTATACAAGTGCAAATACCAACACAAGGATCCTTCCTATTTATATCTATGTAAACACAAAGATTCTATGTACTCAAGGGATGCCTTTTCATGCCTAAAATACACAAGCATTGGGGAATACAACCCTCCCTTTAAAAAAATGTTGTTTATAGAGGGTCGTTGCAAGAAACACCGTTTGTTTTGCGTAGCGTTTTGGAAACCAATTTCTGTCAACCGCTAGAACTTTTGAATTATGAACTCAATGCCCAAAATAAAAAATTCATTTCTAGAATTTTTGATTGTCATTGTACACTTTATTTTTTAGAAATTAAAAAAAATCATTTTATATTTGAAAATCAATTTTGTATAATAGTCATACTTTCAGATTTAGGGTTTTTTTATACTAAATATCAATTCAATTTAATGATTTTTGGTTGAAATTTCTATGGTATATTCCTATAAAAGGTAGACATGTCCCTACCAAAGGCCATCTAAAAAAACATTATTTTCTATCCTCCACATTTGTGCAAAGAGGCCTTTCTTACCCACACAATTGTAAACATTAGAAATGGTTCTGACCTCATTTTTTTGGTCAAATCTCATCGCTATGAAGTACTCGCAAATGAGAAATTTTTAGTTTTATTTAAAATTGATTTTCCCATTTTATAAAAATAGAAACGTCCAACTATGTATTTTCTTCACTACAATTCTATGTCCAAGAATCTCCCCTAATAAATACAATTTGGACATTTTAATTTGTAGAAACTAAAAATTTTCCATTAGAAAAGACTTCATGTCAATGAGATTTAATTAAATAAATAAGGTCAAAACCATTTCTAATGTTTACAAGTGCATGTGCAAAAAGGCCTTTTTGCATGAACATGGAGGATGTAAAATAATGTTTGTTTTAGATGCCCTTTGGTAGGAACATGTCTACCTACTATAGTATTATACCACATAAATTGCAACTAAAAATCATTAATTAAAATTGGTAATTAGTATAAAAAACCCCTAAACCTGAAAGTGTGACATATTAATATAATGGAAATTTAAATATAAAATGATTTTTTCAAATTTCTAAAAAATAAAAAATATAATGACAATCAAGTTAATTATAAATTTATTTTTTATTTTTGGCATTGGGTTTTAAATTCGAAAGTTATAGTGGATGACAAGAGAATCACACTAATTGTGAAGTGAAAACGGTCGGTGTTTCTTGCAATGACCCTAGAAATCATTTCCACTTTAAGATGGTGACTACTTGTAGTGAAATGGGCCAATTTGAAGACGACTACATGGAAGCATATTCTATGAAAACACAATCCCAATGATGTTTCCATCCTAGTCCTACCCACATGACTAACTTTATCAAGTAATAATCAACTTTGACTCTCAATGAACAAAATATGACTACTAGTCATCTTGAAATGGCTAATAGCCACCACCCCTATTCATAAAGATATATTTTTCTATAAATGGCGAATCGAAGAGCGAGACCTTCCTAGCTAGCAATTGTAACAAGTTGCAACTATGCATGCACCTCCATTTACACTACAAATTAACCCTTTTTTATTACTTTTTGAGAAAGTACCTGGATGGCAATCACTTAAAATTTGGTGAAGTATTGTATTTCTACATTCATCCATCTTTTGAACCAAAAAATACTTTTCGATCATTTTCATACACTTTTTCATCCAAAATTTGGCAAATTCATCCACATTTGAAATGGAAATGAAATTTTTTTGGCAAAGAAAGATTACTCTTTTCTAGCGAAAAGTAGACATTTATTTTGAAATGGTGCAATCTAGCCCTGTGGTGCCAAAAGAAAAGGGCTGCTGCAGATGTATACTTGAGCGAGGACATTGAACTTTGAGAACGTCGACTTCGTACTTTGCAGCAAGGTCTGCCATTGATAAATTCACGCACATTTATAATCACAAACGTATTTCTGCAATCATATTCTAGGTCTGCTGAATAATATTCTAGCGTCATATACAGGGCTCCGTCTGTACTAGCTGCCAGTTATGGTGCTACACTTAATTCATTGTTCCAATCAATCAATGGTGTTGTACCTGTAGTGTAGTGTCCAATCGAACTAAACATCGCTGCAATATGCCCAGCAGAGAGCACTCAAATCATTCTATATTCTCTACGAACGTAATAGGGTCTGGCCTAGTTGCAACTGCAAAATACGGGAAGAGTTGCTTTAGTTAACCCCTAAATGCCCAAGGCACCAGATTCTGGTGTTTGGAAAACTTTGAAGTTAAGTAAAACCCAACCAAATTGCTATTATTAGTAGTTTGTATTTTTGGAGAATTCTTCTTGAAGTCTAGTTTTAGGATCAAGAAGCCGATCTGAAAAATAAAGGATTATGATTTTTCTATAGAAGATTTAGTGCAAGGATGCCCACTGCAATCTTGACTTCCCGTAGTGTTGAGGGCTCTTGAAAATGACCCTCAAATACACTAGATCTTGGAGGCAAAATCACAGTAGAAATTCATTTAAAAAATTGTAGAATAGATTTTGAAAAATCGTAAATTGATTGGGGTTGTGCATGCTGGGCCCTATAACTTCATATTTTTTTAGTGACCAACTTTTTAGAGTTGACATGCAAAAAGTGAATTGAAAAATTTTCACAATTTTTACACCCTCATGATCAAACATTATAATCTTTCAATCTGTAAGTGATATTGTTATGTTTTCTTTTCCTATGTGATCTCTAACATGTCTAGTTTGAATTTGTACGGTTACAATTCAAAAGAAATTGGTACAACTTATGAAAATGTTGACTTTTTGTTCAATTTAGATCAAATTTCAAGGAGCTCCAAACAGGCCTTGGGCATTTAGGGGTTAAGAGCATCCCCACGGCAACTCATTGAGTGCCGCAGACCCGGTGACTGGCCGTGGCTGGCCCAAAACATTGCCCCACGGCAAGCACGGCGAGGGCCATAAATTGCCCGGCCATGGCCAAATTTGGCGTGTACACGGCCAACTGCCGCGTCTAGCAAGTGGCTCAGCATCGCGTTTCACGGACCTTTCCGACCCCAATGTCGAGGTACCGACCCCAGCTGGCTTTCGGGAAACTCCTATTTGAATTTTATATTCATTTACCATCTGGATTGCTCAAAGGTTCTACTGCTGCGGTAAAGTTTCACCTCCTTTCGTTCAAGGATTGACCCCAAAGCGGTGTATGTTGGTTAAAATTGAAAGGTAATAGACCTGGGTTTCATCGGGCACAGTGCCTGTCCATCGCGGCATGTTTCGTTCGCCGTTTAGCAGTGGGGCAAACGACTCTCACTCTGCCCGGCCGCATCTCCCAGGCACGTCAAGCGACTCATTTCTGCGCGTCTCTTATGCGCCAGCCGTGGGGATGCTCTAAGGAATTAATACTAACCGGTCGGAAGGGGTCTACAACAACCCCGAAAAAGTTCCGAAATTCTACGAGGAAGGGCGTCGCATGCACTGTCAGGTTCATCGGGAAGTGCGCACCTCGACCGTCGCAAGCGAATGAAAGGCAATCTAGGATTAGTTTCTGGGAAGCTGGGTCTGGGCCGCGTCGGCCGACCGCGCCGACTAATTTAACTGGTCCGACATTCGAGATGGCCGAAACCATTTGAAATATATGGCTTTGTTTCGAAAGTGTTTTCTGCAAAGGGAAACACGAATTAGGTCAGCAATCAGCAGAAAAACTAGCTCTTCTCTAGGACTCAATTTTGGTCAGCAATCAGTAGTAAAGCTAACTCTTCTACAAGACTCGAATTAGGTCAGCAAGTAGCATGCAGTGAAGCTCTCTCGGGACTCAAATTAGGCCGGTGACGCAAGCAGAAGAGAAGATTTTCTCAAGACTTAAAGATCGATCAGCAAGCGGAAGAGAAGGTGGATTTTCTCAAGACTTGAAGGGCAGCAAGAAGAAGAGAAGGTCGATTTTCTTAAGACTTGAAGGGCCGCAAGAAGAAGAGGAGGTTGATTTTCTTAAGACTTGAAGGGCCGCAAGAAGAAGAGGAGGTTGATTTTCTCAAGGCTTAAAGGTACGTCAGCGATTACGAGAGCTAGAGCGAACTCCAAGATGCATACCCAACCGCCGAACCTGAATAATAGCCGTTTTGTTGTGGCGGGCCGACAACAGAACGGCCCGCCACAAGAGCTGCAGGTCAATGACATCAATCCGCCACAAGTTGGAGCCAACGGCAACCCTGCTCCTGAAAACAATGCGAATCCAGCAATAAGCAATGCCTCTTCCACAGCTCCGATCAACGAGCGGCGCGTCCGTCGAACCTGGCCAGATGAAACCATTCTGCCCGGTGTCACATTACCGTCGTCTCAAACGCGCGAGATCATCGAGTTTGTGGCGGAGGCTCTTCCGATCCAAGACTTCTTGCCCGAAGACTTTGTGTTTCCGTAAGCCCGTGAAGGTTTCTAGTTCAGGCCAGCTAGCTTGGCAGGGAATTGAAGCAATGAAGCTACTTGGCTAAGGATCACACAAGACTGGAGGAACTGCACGTGCATGCTTCGAATAAATTAGCTGGTTCTGTCGGGATTAATATGTAATTAATTATGAAGAGGTCTGATCTATTTGGATCGTAAACAGCAGTTTTCTAGATTACCTGCAGTTGCGGCTTGCATAATCTTGGACTGTATGTTCACGAATATATCCTCCATGATCTATTGATCTTGGTAAAGGTTTTCTGATGAGTGTTATTGACAGTCCCTGCAGCATTAAACAATGTACCACAAAAGAGTGCCAAATCTCGACTGTACATGTCATATCATATCACCTTATATGCACCCAGCTTGGAAGGTATTCGACATGACGGATTTATCAAGTCAACAAGTACCTCGATCAATTAATCGAGGGTGCGTCCAGGCGGTACAGCTGCTTACCTCAATTATTCCCTTCAGATCAAGCACCGACATCGCACGCGAATGCATCCTCCGGGCTTTTCATTTCTGTATGTCTGGTCTCGTATTAGTCGTGTCTTTCTGGCCATGTGATTGATGATACTAATCAATAAATACTCGACTGTATGCTGCCCATCTTGAGAGAGCGCAGTTGATGTGGTCATCACTCCGGGGCGTCAGTACAAAGTGGCTGGATTTCCATTGGCAGAGAACGTTGAGGAAGCTGTGCGTCTGCTGGACATATTGAAACCTCAGTTGGCTGTCCCCATACAGCTAACCCATCTGGAGACGATGGGGTTTGTGATCCGCTGATTTTTCGCTTAACCCCTAAATGCCCAAGGCCTGTTTGGAGCTTCTTGAAATTTGTTCTAAATTGAACAAAAAGTCAACATTTTCATAAGTTGTACCAATTTCTTTTGAATTGTAACCATACAAATTCAAACTAGACATATTAGAGATCACATAGGAAAAGAAAACATAACAATATCACTTACAGATTGAAAGATTATAATGCTTGATCATGAGGGTGTAAAAACTATGAAAATTTTTCAATTCACTTTTTGCATGTCAACTCTAAAAAGTTGGTCACTAAAAAAATAGGAGGTTATAGGGCCTAGCATGCACAACCTCAATCAATTTACGGTTATTCAAAATCTATTCTACAATTTTTTTAAATGAATTTCTAAAGTGATTTTGACTCCAAGATCTAGTGTATTTGAGGCTCATTTCCAAGAGCCCACAACACTACGGAAAGTCAAGATTGCACTGGGTATCCTTGCACAAAATCTTCAATAGAAAAATCATAATCTTTTATTTTTAAGATCAACTTTTTGATCCTAAAACCAGACTTCAAAAAAATTCTCCAAAAATATAAACTACTAATAATAGCAATTTGGTTGGGTTTTACTTAACTTCAAAGTTTTCCAAACACCACATTTGGGTGCCTTGGTTAAGCACGCTTGCACAAGCCAGCAAACACATCACTAATTATAATACTAGGAATAAATACTGTGTAGTTCGCTGCTGCTAAGGTCCTAGAAGGACTCCAAGGAAATTAAACAGTACAAGAGCGAGCTAACTGAGAAAGCAGGCTGGTAATAAAGTTTTTTTTATTAATTTATAAGCTTTAGTCCGAGGGTCTCATCAGGTAATTCAGAATTTCAAACCATTCGGTCCTAATCTAACCTGTAAGAGTAAACAATTATATGTATACAATATCAAGGTGATACTATTTATCCTCTGGTCAAAATGCGCTTTCAATACTACATAGGTAAGTGATGTATTGCAACAATGATTGAGATGTATATAATTATACTTGCAGTGGTCATTACACAAAGACCCGGATAGGAGAGGTCTCAACTTTGGGGAAGAAACCAAACTACATTCTATTGAACCCTACCCTGGATTCAATTAATTTTATCAGGAACAGATATTTCGTTAGAATGGCCGTATTCATACGCCATTTTTCCATTTATTTTCTAGGACTGGTATAGATTTCAGACCGCATGGTCTGAACCTCAAAGTGCCAAGTTTGTGGAATACCGCCATTTTAACGAACTATCTGTTCAGGTGTCTAGCCTCAAGTGCAGTGATCTTTACACTCGATGTCTCTAATCACGTGCATTGGCTAAACCCTAGTACAGATGAAGATCTGATCTTCTTCCATCTTACTACAATTGTATGCTCTCTGTCTCAAAACACAGGTGAAATTTTTGTTCAATATTTCGCTTCAAAAGCTAGTTACAACTGGAGGTCTGGTTTCACGCAAAGATTAACTGCATGAAATACATTCATTGGTTTTATGTTCCGTTTCAAGTTGGTTTATCACGTATGTTCCATTTCCACACTAAAGCTTTCACAGGAATCCTTCCGAATCCGCTTCAAAAAATAAGACCCGGGAAATGCCTATCAGTCTAGTTATGCTCAAGCTAGTAGAGTCCTGAGAGAAATTCCACATATTCCTATGAAAGATTTCTAAGTCTTTGAACGCAATGACACTTTTAAGATCTAGTCTTGCAATATGTACTGGAATGAAAAACTTTGCAGTCTTATTTGTCGTCTTGAATGCTCAGACTTCAGACAGTAATTACGAAATACATTAATTCACTTCGATATCAATGAGAACTCTCTTGAGGTGAAACCCACTGAAGGATATGAGGCCCCAGTGCCGGACTACGCAAAAATATAATGTGTATCATCAACTACATATGAAACTATCAACTATGTGTAAACCGTGAAAAACAAATTGGCCATCGATCAAAGTCACGTACTCATAGTGCTCTCATTCGTGTAGTCAAAATCCTGGTGTTGAGAGTCAATCGTCACTCTGATGGTTGCTCCCATTACAACATTTCGGTAACTCTTGTCTGACCTTTCCACAAAGTAAATCAAAATGAAAGTATTGTCAAAATATAATGAAAGACTACTCCAACGAGCAGGCTATTGGAGGAAAGAAACGTGCTCCATAGAAACAATGCTCAAAATGAAAAGGATTATACAACCAGTGTTCTCCAAACGAGGAAAAAGCTCAGTAATTCCAGCTTGAATCACAAAATATTGCGATGATTGAATCAATCAAGAGTCTGTTCCGATCTTAATCCAAAATTCCTTCTTACCTTGTAGTTCTTCTCCTCACGAAGGTAGACCTTGGAAATACATACATAGCTTTTGCCTTGAACAAGTTCCAACTCTTCTGCGTCAACTAGTAGTTGCAACGACTTCGCATCCTGACTGAATGGCTTCAGTTGTCGATTTTGTTGCTCTGCAAGGGAAGGCTAAGCGCGCGCTTACATGCTGGCCCGGTGGGCAAGCTTTGTACAATAAGACGAAACAAGTCGAAATAGGCTCAACCGATTGTCTTGCCGGGGTGGGCAAGCGGGAAAGGAGAAAGGAGGAGTTGAAGTTTCACCGATATCGGTGGACAACTCCATTGGTGGAGACTAGTCACTCTTGAGAGAGTCTACTACGTGTTGATTTCTTATTGTATTCCTCTCCACCCACCGGGTCCACATGAAACTGCAATTGCAATATTCACCTGTAGCACTCCCTGTGAAGCTTCCTTGCCCACCGATACATGTAAGGTGGCCCTAAGAGGAAACGAATGAGAGAGAGAGATTGCAGAATGGAGGAGAGGATGTGGCTTGGAAAGCTCCCTTGTAACGTGTGAGATTCCTTTCTTTTGTACGAATTCAATACTCCGTATATTTTAATGCCACAGTGAAGGAGGGGGCAGGATTCCAGGAAGTATTTTATCATCAAAAATTGCCTCCGTCCCAGTTCAATAATTCGGATGGATTTAGAAAATGGCTTGCGTCTATTCTTTGTAGCATCCAAAGCTTCAGACAGGATATGAGTCAATTTTGCCTCCCGGATTTGGGCACTTAGATATGTCCCATAATAGTCCACTCAACAGTTTTAAGGATTTTGAGGTCGTCCCAGCATGCAAGTTTTCACAAGTGGGACTAAGTTTAGCATGACGATTAACTAAACAATAATATAGCAATAAAACATGTTCACAACAGTGCTATGGTACTGTAAGTTTGAAGTCTTTTAGCAAATTTAGTAACTTGAGATAATTATGGAATCAAAATTAAGCTAGCAGCCTAGCACCTGTGCTTCCGTGATTGTGTACAAGCAAACTAGCAATCAAGTGCAATATGACTATTCTTATTTATTCAATTTTAAATTTAGTCACTGAATTGGATTACATAATGTGCTTTGATAGGAAGATTAGAGGAATGCTTACATTTATTGGCTCTGTCCTTTGGACAGAGACTATGGCATCGACTCCTCATCCACTTTGGTTTCTAAAAGTTCAAATCCTATCTACAACCCCATTCACACTACACAACACTCTCTTGTTCACATTGCACAATGTGTTTGGGGATGAATTGGAAACTTGGAATGCCAGGAAACAAAATCCATGCACTTAACTTAGTAAACTAAAAGGATCTTTTTGGATTTATTTGAAAAATCTCACCTAGTTTAAACAATGTTAGATGTCTAAGCTATCTAAGTCACTTAAGTGCATAAAGCACTAAAAACTAGTCACAATGTAAGATCTCTAAAAATTAAGGTTGGTATAAATATCAAACTATGAGGTTCAACATGGATACTCAAAAATGTTTCAATCTCTTGAATTTTTTGTTTCAATTTTTGACCTTGAAAAGATGGGCCTATGATTAATCGATCACTCTTCCGAACTTCAAAGTTTCCCTCCCTATTGTCCCTAGATGCTCTCATTTTGCAAATATCTATTAATAAAATTTTGCATTTATTTTTTCAAGATGTGATTACATGTCTTCTACGAGTCATAAAAATTTCGAATTTTTTCATGAAAATTTGGAATTACTACAAATTAACCCCTAAAGGACAATTGTCTGTTGAAGAAACAATCAAAATCTAGGTAGGTTCCTATGAAGTCAATTTTGGTCGGATGTACACGAAATTTTGACACAAGGTGTAAACATGTACCCCCTAAGTGGGAATATAATTTTTTTTTCCGATTGGGTGCCCAGATCAAAAGTTATGCTGCCTTGAACTTCTTTTTTTAATCAAGCAACTTTTGCAAAACTCCTCTTTTACTTCTAAAACTTTACAAGTATGTAATTTACATGATGTAAGATTCAAATGTCAAAAAAAATAACCATGTATAATGTAAAAATCTCACTTTCACAGGAGTTAAAGTTTGCTGGCCCTGTCGGGCAGGGTAAAAAAAAACTTTTTTTTCTAACTTCGAACATTATAATCTTTCAATCCGTGTGGTCAAAGTTTCTGAATTTTTTTCCACATATTCCCATAGTAGTCTAGTGCAAATTTGTACGGTTGAATTTTGAAAAGAAAAAAAAAAAATTCATTTTTTTCTTATTGCCCTAAGAAGTGACAGTTTTTCACAATTTGTGCCCCAAATGTGCCTCGTCCTTTAGGGGATAATGAATAGAAACTAAAAGAATTTGTAGCAAATACAAAATATGTTTTAGAAATCTGAAAATTTATCTATAGGTGTACATTGTAGTATAAAACACCATGGTGCAACTTTTTTTACATGTCATTCTAAACTAGAAATTCAAAATTGCATGGTAGTAAGTTCAAAGCTCAAATTACAAAAAAATTCAAATTGAAGAATTTTTAAAAATTTCAAATTGGAAGAGAAACTAGACTTGATAGTTGATAAGCTCTATTTCAATAGTTGATCTCAAATTCAAAAAAAGATCATTTTCATGGGATAAATTCAAATCCAAGGAAAAGAGTACAAATTATCAAAATACACTACATGGTGATTCATATTTTTAGGAATCAAAATTTTTTCTAAAAATGTTCCTATCATCAATCACCGGTGGGTAGTTTGACTAATCTTTTTACATTCAAATCACATGAATATGATTTGAAAGTGTCTTTTTTGGTTCAAAAGATGGATGAATGTAGACATACCATGCTTCACCAAATTATGAGAGATCTCCATCTTCGCACTTTCTCAAAATCGCACTCTCAAGATGCCACTTTCTCATGAAGTAAAGAAAAGGGTTGGTGTGTAGCATTCAAGTGCTTGGATGGGTTTTTGATTGGTGAACTGAAACCTCAAAGCTTTAAAATCTAGGGTAAGCATAGATCTGAGATTACAGTTAGTATCTAAAACTCCAATTCCACGCAGTTGTCTGAAATTGGACTCCTACTTGAGAGTACTACTTTTCTACCTTGAGACACTTTTTGTAAGGAAAAATTATGACCACTATAGTGGTTTCTGGATGCACCAATCAATCATATTTTGAATAGATCAAATTTTATTGCTCTCAGAATGAATGGATCAATGGGCATTTTGGTGTGCAATAAACTCTGACAATTTCCCACTAGAAAACCATAGATTTATTTTGAGACAGAGGAAGTATTTTTTGAAACAACGAAGTGAATATCGTTGCAAAATAAACTTCTCCAATTCCGTAAGAACCTTGGCGAAACACATTCTGTGCAAACCAGTTCAGTAGCTAGTCAGATTTAAAGTATTGTCGATTGTACTGAAACTTTTGAGAGTTTATCAGTGATTTTTGCAACAGAGACAGAATGAAGTGAGTTCGAATTCATGAGTCCTGGCCTTCAATCTTATCAAAAATACTATGTGTTAAGAAATGTCTCATCATAGTCTTGCACATTGTTGCCACAATGTTTCCAAAACCTCATTTTATTCATCATGCAGAGCCAACACACACAAATATTGCATACAAAAATTACATATTCAAAATTGCATACTCATAGTTGGCCTCATTCAATTCAAATCCCCCAAATGAAGGAGCCAGGAAATGTAGATCCTTCTTGAAAGAAAGGCCAAATAACTCTGTCTGAAAACCAAAAAAACAAACTAACCTACCGTACAATAACTACACCTAAAGTTGCACAAATAATCATCTTAGCATGGTTCCCATTATTCTACTAGAAAACTTTTTGTGGGATTTTGCCAGAAGTCAAAAGGGGATTCTAGATTCTCTTTGAATGCATTTTTTGGACACTATATGAATAAACTACAAATTTTCAAAGCGCTAAAAATAGGTATTTTCTATAACCAACCATAGATTCTGATGGATAGTCGAAGTGCATTTCAGACAAGAATCTAGATTGGTAAGTTTTAGAAAGTGGTCGAAATTAGGTGTGGTTATCTTAAGAGCCTAAGAAAGAAAGAAAAAGAATGTAGATTTGGAGTAAAGTCCTTACTTGGAATTCGAAGGGATTGACTCTTATTGAGATGGGAAGCGGCAAAAGAAACTTGGAATGATTCCCCCTTTCCATCCCCAAACGTCAACAACACCAAGAGTCAATAACTTATAAAATCTCTCACTTAAGAACTCCCGATTTCCTCGGGTAAAAGCATCAATCCTTCACCAAAACATACCATGCTTTTGCTTCTACTATCAATTGTGTCTGCAACACTTGAAAAGCATCTCCATCTTGCCACACGACATCCTTGCTCTCCGTGAAATTGATGCAACATTATGATGGATGGGAATGGTGAGCAACTAATGCAAGGGAACAAATTTAAAATCTGGATCTACTTGCCGAGTGTTAATAAGAAAATAAACGAGTTGAGAAGGGTAATGAGAAGCCCAAGTGTCATGTGGCCAAAGAATTTTAGAGAATATGTAGCTTAAACAACGTCATAGCCCCTCAAGTTCAAAATGTTCATCAACCTTGAGGTTGATGGAATGCAGTGAGTTCAATAAATAGAACAAAGTTTGACAAACATAGCACATATTTTCACATGCAATTGAAGGATTTGAAGACCGAAGTCCGAAACAAAGCTTGTAAGTTTTGTGGACGCAAGTTGTGCAAGATAGGACAAGTTTGGTCTCCAACGATGCAACAGTCACCTTCTTGCCAACCTCTAACAGAGAATGTATTGGGTGGCTTGCGAGAGCTTACACTACAACATGTAAGGGAATTTCAATTAAATTGGCAATCCCCTATACAACAGTACAAAATATAATTTTTGAATTGTCTAAGTTCTAAGGAAGAACCCCTTGTGGACCTCATTTTTGTAATTGAAAATTGCCAATTTGATTAATACTATGTTAGGTCCAACAACAAGAAATATCAACAACTAGCAATTTATGCAAGTCCAACCATGCACCTTCTTCCCCAAGTTTTGGACATGAGCTACTACCAGACCTTCAGTCTTCCGAAATGGAATCTACTGAAGATAGTGATTCAAGATATCAACTACAAAAACATGAGTCAAACAATGCCGCACTCAAGTTGTGGGAGAAGTTGAGCCCTCCTCCTTTTATTTCAACAATCTCCATCACCATTCTTGCCATCCTCATTTCATGTATGCTTCTATCTTCTTTGTTGCTTGTGTTGTTACGAAAAAATTATTTCCTTGCTTTTGAAATCCTTGAAATGAAATTGGACACGAGTGGAACAATCTCAGCTCATCAAAATTGAGATAGAATACAAGATTGTTTTATCCAAACGGAAACATGGGAGACAGATTTGCACACAACACGAAATTTGCCACAGCTCCCATCAAGGACTTGTTTTTGGCACCAAAGCAGCCTTATCAATAACAATGTGTCACCCAATTGCCATTTTGAGGTAAAAATCATGTTTAATCAATTCAATGGCTTGTATAATGTAAATGCAAAAGTAAGTCATTGCAAGATAAATCAATCAATCTAGTAATTAATCTAATTTGTCATCGCATGAAGGTTAGGGATCCAAAATTTCTTGACATCTTGGGGAGGTCTCCACGGCTTGATTTAGTGACTCGAACGGATGCCCAAGGAAGTGTGGTCTATTTTCCCGATTTCAATGAATTGTATTACTCAACGCATTCCATGAAAAAAGGACTGATTCTACAAGGGCATAACTCCAAGGTATGACAAAGCTTAGAATCTTCGAATGACATTCTAGAATATAATACTTAGCAACGGCAAGTGGGGCTCCATTGCCAACATTCTACTAATTGAAACAATTCCAACTCAAGTAAAAAAAGTTTCACTGACTTCAAGGAAGGTAACAACAGTGTTACCAATCACAGATGTAGCTAGCGGCATGGCCCTTGATCTTGATGGCAATCTCATCATTTGTGAGCATGGACAAGGAGAGAGAGGTGGTTACATCCAACGGCTTGATTTGAAGAAATTGAATACCACAATTGTTGCTGACAACTGGTTTGGTGTGCCATTTAATAGTCCCAATGACGTTGTGGTCAAAAGAGATGGCTCTATCTGGTTCACAGATACCACATATGGTTGGTAAGGCTAACCTCCTTGTGAAAATGTTGCATTGGTGGTTTTTGTACATGTACTACTACTACAAAGTAAAATTCTAGATCATTTGTTCCATGTATCCAACCACAATCAAACTCCATGTGTAAAGATTAAACAAGCAACTACATGACTAAGAGGCTTTGTCCTTGTAAATTTAAAAATCAAAGCTATACCACTGGTTTGCTTTTTGAGTAGCAACATACTCACACTTCTTCACATTCACTAGAGATATAACTTTTGTCAGTGCAAGACCTCCTCCCCTTTGGTCCAGAGTCAATAATCTCATCTCAAAGTTCAATGCCAGGGTGAAAGGATTTCGGTCGAAACCATTGGTGCAAAACCAAATCTATCGAGTTGCCTCTAGATCAGGCATTGTGGATGCTGTGGCTGATGGCTTTACTTTGCCAAATGGCATTGCATTCTCTGAAGATGAAAAACTTTTGTACATCACTGATGGAGGCTACCAAGTTGGGTACATCCGAAATTTGTTCCAAATTTGAGGTAGAATTGATAAAATAATTTTAAGTGGATCTTGGATTGGATTGTGTAGAAATGGCAAAACAAATCAAATGAAGCCACACCACGTCTATGTTTTCACAATCTACTTGGATGGCTCTTTGGGGCCCCGCCGAACTTTTGCTGCAATTGGAGTGTATGATGGTAAGGCTCAAATGTTGGAGGTTCCGAACGGCATCAAAGTAGACATTCAAGGGAATGTTTATATCGGCTCCATTGATGGAGTCCAAGGTAAATCATCAATCTATCTACAACATTATAACAAACAATATAACACATATGAAGAAACTAAAATGCTTCGAGGGGTACAAGCAAATTGGTAAAAATAGTTATCTACGTGCAGTGTTTGACAACAAGGGCAAAGCTTTAGGACTCATTAGACTACAAGGAGTCACCAATTTAGGCTTCGGTAGCGACTTCTTGAATAAGCTCTTCATCCTCAATGGCACAGGCATCTATTGTATCGAGCTAAAGGTACTTCAATCTCAAGCCTAGAACTCAATTCTATGTAGTTAAAACATAAATCTATAATTTCATTCAATGCCATTCAAGTAGCAAGTTCAAATAAAAGAAAAATAAGATTTCATTTGTTAAAAGTGCTTCAATTGTAATTTCTCAAGCAAAGTTTTAAGGAATTATGATAGAAAGGTTTTGGAATAGAATCCATTTGAAACTTAAAATTCCTAAACTAATTCAATGTAATTCCAAAAATCCCAAAAAAACTTGTTTTGTGTTCCATTTTCTCAGGTCAACAACCTAAAAAACTCAAAAACTAAGTAATCTTCATCATGTGTAGACATAGTCCAAATTCATATTTGCATTGTTAAGAAAACTTACCTTCGTTACGATCTTTGTAACAAACTTGCTTTCACAAAGAAACTTGTCATGTTCCATCTTGAAGCAGGTAGTAGGTAGCGGCCTTCACTACGCATCCCGACGACGAAGACTACGACGACATTAAAAAGACATCAACTAGAGCATGCTTATACTCCCTCCTCATCTTGCAAGCTTCTAGACTACAAACTTTTGGGAATGAATTCACCTACAACATGGATGTGCAACCACATGAAAGTTTATCATTTTGGTATACGCAACAACGTCTTTCTTGATTGTTGCAAATCAAGTGCATTGAGAATGTTGTCCCCCTAGTAACAATTCTTTGTTGGCAGCTCCTTTGGGAAGCATCCACCATAGCCAGTGATGATCAAGAGAAAGAACATCAAAATTGAACTCAACCATTCCCACCAATTTCATTTAGTTTGAATCTTTATTTTCTTTTATTGAAAATTGAAAATTGAGAATGCAATTTTTGTCATAAACATCACTAAAAAGTATGATCTTATGTGCATTATTATTATTATTAAGAGTTTGTATTGTTTGTTTTGCATTGTGAGCAAGATTTTTATAATCATGGGGGTCAACAAAGATGTTTTTGGGTAGTGATGAAGAATCCATCCCTCATTATCCAAGTGGAGATAAATGTACAAAAAATTCTTCCTATTTGGCTAATTTTCTATTTCAGGATACGTGGTAGTCAAATTTGAGTCTTTAATACGGAATAAAAATTTAAATTATCCCAATTTGATCTTATGTGGTAAGTAGTAACTTCTGGCAATTGCCTTTGGGGTGAAAAAGGAACAATCAAATTCAATTCTTCATGGAGTTCTTAGTACTACCTCAAAGTCTTCAAGGAAAGGAGATATAGTTTCATATGATTTGAACCCTGTTCAAGTGAGATCTAGAATTTATGAAATATTTTTATCATCAGAGATAAAAAATGTAAATCGAGAAATGAATTTTGCTTGGGCCAAAGCATCATAGTTTTGCTACAATAACACTATGCTAATCTAATTATATATTAAACATTTATTTTTCCAAGGGTCTATGGTCTTAAAAAAACAAAAAGAAATAAATATATTTATAATTTTTCTTTGTCCAAGTGTAATAATCTATTATCATATTTAACTATAGCATATTATGGACATGATTATTTAAAATTCTACAAATAAGTTTTCAAAAGGTTTTGATACTGTACGTCGAAGTCTCATTTGGCACATTAGTGCCGATATAATTTAATTTTAGAATTTCAACAATTTGGCAACTCAATTTAGATTTTTTAGCTTTTCGCACTCTATTCTTCATAATTTTTGGACACTCCTAATTTTGGATTGATTCTTTCTATTCATGCATAAATGTGTTCCTTTTTTTAAATTTATTCATGAATAATTTTTGTTTATTTAGAATTAGCAACAATGGAATTTTTTCAAATTTTTAGGAATAGTTGTACAATTTTTTAAAATTTCAGACATTGTCCAAATTTTCCCTAATTATTTATGACACTGACCTACACGTATGGTATTCTTGATGGAAAGATCATAAACTTTTACCACTTCAAATGTAAGCAGTTATCTTTTATAGTCTATTGGCTTCAAATTTTTTACACTATAATTTTTTTTTAAATGGAAAATAATATTTGAAGTCACTAACCGATACAATGTTTTCCTATATTTTAATAATATATGATATTTAAGTAAAATTCATCATATAGTTTGAAGTGCAATGATACAATGAAATAAAAATTTGTAAGTTAAAATTAGAACTATACATAGCACATATTAGCTTTGACACATTATTGCAAATCATGAATTACAAATACATGATTATGTTAATTTGCATTGGACTTGTGTTCAAGTAATTATGAGCATATGACCCTCCACTCATGCAAATGGCTATGTTCAAGATTGTTGAATGAGTTTTGTAAAAAACGAACCATCATTGAGAAATTTATGAATAGATTCCTTTGCAAATATGTTTATTGTTCAAAATTTGCACACTTGTTCATTAAAGAGCCCAATGTTATCAAGTTTTCATTAAGTTGCCTTATGATTAGGCTAAGATTTCTATGATAGTTGAAGCAATGTGTAAGGTTTTGTTGCCATTAATCCCTGAACGGCCCTCGGGCTCTTCTTCTACAGTACCGTATCCAATGAATATGGTCACCCCCGAATTTCAAGAAGTGCTTTCTCGACATCAAGTTAGGATTCCAGCCATTCCGATTGCTGATATGTAAGCCTCATGCAGAAATTTTCGTGAGGCTTCGAACTGATGCGATGGATAGAATTTCATGAAAGCGTGTTGGACTGTAGACGATGCTAGCTTCTGCACCAAGTTTTTGATTTATGATAAATTCTCTTCTCAGGTGTCGGGCAATCACCTCGGTGGATGGCCTTACAATGGTGTGGGGATCACTGGAAAAAAATTCTGAGTCGAAATTGCTTGAAGAAGTCTTGGGTCTGCAATTCCGATCACAGTATGCACAGGAGCCCAGTCGTCGTTGTTTCGTAGATCTCATAACGTATTCTCTTCATCTGTGCACGTTCTATCGTGTATTATGAGAAGTGGCACCCATCACTTGATGCAGCTTTGCAGTCGCTGTAACTTTGTTATACATCCGAAACACTAAATCAGGCAATCATGTACCCGAATACGTGAAAAATCCAAAGATACGGCCACAAAGGGCCTTCAGGCCGTTCATGGGTTAAACATCCCTCAAGGTGGAAATGTACACAAGTAGTTTTGCAAGGAAAATAGCCCCCAATTTTTTTATTATAGGTTAATCCTAATGAACCAACTCACATTTTTGCAAATAGCGTCAACTCCATTTACCTATGTCATCATTACATCAAATATCCATCCACTCAATTAAACCACCAAAACAAACCCATCATCAACTCCATAACTCAATTGCTACTGTCCTATAGATTCCCTCACTTTATAGAAAGTTTGTGTCTACATTATTATACAAGAATGAAAATGAATAAGTAAATAATCTTGTCAATTTTGGAAATTCAAAGGAATATCATTCGCTATAGCTTGACTACAAACACTAATGTTATACCCTTACTTCCTCTATAAAGATGATCAGGCTTCCTCATAATTATAGACACTATATATGGTCTTTGTTTTCTTGACCCCTACAGTCCCAAGGCCTTTTTTCATCAAATTCCATTCAAAACTACTATTTCTAATGCAAGTGCAAAAAACTTTAGAATCGTTTTTTGAATATTTAACTATACGATCTTATACTAGATTGGTATAAAAATATGCAGAAGATATTTTATAAACTTTGACCTTGGGGATTGCAAGATATTCATATTTGAAGTGAAGAAAACAATTTCTTTGTGCACCTTGCATGCCTAGATTTTAAGGCTTTAATTTTTCTTTGCTTCAAATTTTAACACTACACATGATCAATGAAGGAAAATTGATGTTGAAGAATTGAATTGAAAGTCTAGGGAAAAAAATTGAAAAAACACACAAATGATTTTGCTTCTTAAAAATAATTTAAGTAGAAATATGTCTAAGATTGAACATAATTGATAATAGATCTAATTTGGAATTGAAACACAATTATTCCAATGATAGGATTGTTCCAACACTCAAACTTAACCTTTACAAGCATTTTCTTTTGAAAAATTGTGAAAATTGCTTTCAGAAATGAATCCTACAAGTTATTTTTTTTAAGAAAATGCTTAGATTGCCCCCAAAATAAGATTGTCCATAACTTTCTCATCACTAGTTCAAATAGAATGAATTTAATCTTTCCATATAGATAGAATATTTTCTATAAGAAGCAAAATTTTGACAATTTTATTTTGACTTTTGGTGAGTTTTTGGTGCTACCTAATGAACATTGTTCTGGACTTGGGGTAGCAAAACTTTTGCTCTCAAGTATTGATTGAAATAAAAATGATATTCCTAGAAATAATGTTGATGTGTTTTCTTATTTATATTAAAAATTTCAAAAAATTACAATGACAATTGATACCATAGGAACCTACCCAAAATCCATTTTGTCCCCGAGGACATGCACAATGGAAATATAGGGGGTAATAATTACATCCAAAATTTCCACCAATGTGCATATTATTTGTGCAATAATTTTCAAACATTGAAAAATGAATGTATAATCCAAACATTGATAATTACTTATCTATTAAATTCTAGACCAACCCTTCTATTTGAAATGCCCAAATCAAACCTCTTCTCAAATTCTAGAATAGAAAATATACGGATTAAGCTTGCGAATACAATCCCCTATACTTTGTGGCTAGGGTGGATTACCCCCCTCATTACCCTTGCCAAGGATATATATAAAAAATTTCCCCTATATTGTATTGCATTAAATTTTATCTCTTCGACCTATTTTGGGGTCATTGATTCTAAATATGAATTCAGAATATGCAAATTTTATCATGGGGATAAATAAAAAATTCAATTGTGGTTTCCCAAGGAGGAAAAATATAAGGGCTATTAGGAGGGCAATCTCCTCTATAGTGCTACACTCTTCCAAACATCAAAGCCCTCCACATATAAAGACTTAGCAAACTAGTATACATGAATTCCTAGAAATGATGCTAACATAAAATCCAGATGGTTTGTACTCATGAATGCAAGAAATTTCAAAAAACTTCTTTTGGAGTACATTGTCCCACTATGATTGTACCGTTGTCATTGACTTAATTCTATGAATTGTACATGTGATGCTCTACCTTCGAACAACATCTTTCCAAAATGATTGTCTACCAACTCTACCACCATAACAATGCAAAATTCAATTCATTCAATTGACATATTGCAATGACAAATTATTTCTAGACTAAGGCATAGGCCTATATTAAGCTCAAGAACACTTAGAACCTAGTTGAAATACACAATTAATAATGGTAATTATTGTAGATGCCCAAGGCATGATTCATATGCCATCTATATAATCACTTCACCAACATCTTTAAATTCTCGTTTTAGCTATAGAAAATAAACTTTCTAATATTAATAACATTGCCATTAACCCCTAAAGAAATTTGATGTTCTTAGGCCCAAAAGTGCTTCAAAGTACTCAAATCCAAAGCAAGGCTAAATTTTTTTATCCATATTTATTCATTAACAAATGCAATTGTAGGATCCTTTAGTTAACCTGTTAAAGTATACCCTCATAAAATTTCAAAATAAGAAACCTTACCAATTGCAAGATCATGAGGCTTGGATTTCAAAAAGAAGTATATTCAGCTCTAACTCTTCCCAATTGGTTGTATTTCATCTTTCAATTTTTTTACCCAAAAATGTGTAGATTTTACAACTTGCAATTCTCTATAACATGCTGAAGAAATAAATTGAAAATACATAAAAAAAAAGTTTAATTCAAATTTATGCTTGAAAAAAATAGTAAGTAGTCTAAAGATGTTGAGTATGATTTAAAATACTAAATTGTTAAGAATTTATTATGGAATTGAAAAATTCCAATCCTAATGGTTGTCATCTTTTAATAAGAAATTTACATCAAATGATATTATTTGCTTTCAGAAATATTGAAAATTGATTTCAATCAAGGACATCAAAGATTACTTTAGAGATTCCATAACTATTGACAAACTAAAACTCATAACTTTCTTCTTGATAATTGTTAATTGAAGCAGAATGATTTAAAGCTTTTCATGTATATATATATCTAGGAAACCGATTTCAACTTTTTATTTCTTACGAAAATGATTTTTTCTACTAGAAGAAAGCCGTTAGGATTTCAATACAATCAACTTGAAATTTTTGTTTTCTATAACGCAAAAACATCAAGTTCAATGCAAATCAAGATAAGAAGGTGTCTTCCCTACAATTTGAGCCTATATTAGTGTGGTAAATAAGTCCATCTTCCAAAGTAAATTTATGTAATTAGTCATCAAATGTAGTTTTAGCTCACTCAATATAATGTATCAATTTTTTTTATAATCTCAATTTAATTATTTTAATTTTGTAATGAATATATTAGCTGAAAAATAAGTTAATCTTTTTTTTATACAATCCTCAATAATTATCATTTAGAACATCAAAATAATGTTCATATTTAGTTTTGGATGAGAATCACATTTAGTTCAACATTATGAAATACTTAGTTGTAGTGATAAGTAATTGAAAAGTGCACTATGATGTTTGAAAATAAAAAAATAAAAGGAATTTCCAACAAAAAGTTGCTGGACATCCAAAATATTAAAAATTCCACAAAATCTTCATAAGAAATAATCATTTTGGTCTCATGTGACATGTAGGAAGTTTTTAATCTTACAACCTTTCTAATTCATAAAAATGAAAAAGTCAATTTCAGGTGGTTTAAACAAAAATAATCTAGTTTATATGTTCAAA
Source organism: Straminergon stramineum (assembly GCA_963920665.1). Classification (NCBI taxonomy): domain Eukaryota; kingdom Viridiplantae; phylum Streptophyta; class Bryopsida; order Hypnales; family Calliergonaceae; genus Straminergon; species Straminergon stramineum. Next base: position 21,498,779 of record OY987271.1, read on the forward strand.
AGTGATACCCTAGCCTTCACTATAACCATCCAAGATTAGATGGTAAAGCACTATATCAATGGTCACTTGAAACTGATTTATTTAGACTTACTTTGCATCATTTTTAGCTGTAACATTTTTGTATTGTGCCTTTAGGTAATTACACCTAAAATCATTCAAATAAGCATTTGAATAATATTTTAAATAATAATCTATCAAAAAATTGGGTAGGTATTGTTCAAAGTCAAAGGAATTTGAGATTCTTTTAGCATGCATTTTTTAAGATTAAGAAAATTAATTGTGAATTTTCAATTTTAGGAAATAATTTTATCCAAAATTGATAATAAACTTATGTTAAATGAGTTTCTACTTTTTATACAAGAATATGAAAGGTTATGTTTTAAAGATAGATTGCAAATTAGATGCAGTTAAGTTTAAGAAATTAACATGCATTTCTTCCTTCTTGGGCACTTCACACATTTGCAAAAAACATGAAGAATGCATTAGAAGAGCTTCAACAACCCTAGTAGACTGTCTAAGGTTGGTTCCCCATGTTAGGAACTAGCCAATGCTTGCCAAAATTTAATAATATTTAAAAAAGAATAATTTTAAAAAAGATATTAAAATTGAAAAAATTAATATTAAATTTATTATTATTATGATGATGATGATGATGATTTGATGTTGTTGTTGCCTAGCCGTATCAACCAATTGTCACTAGAAGAAAATGAGGGGTTTTGTGACTACAAAGAGCAACTAGTTTTGAGTTATAGAGGATATTTGCGATTGGTGATAACTTGGAGACTTGTAGTTCCAGTGGAGAAGTTGCACATGGGAATGTAGTTGCAGATTGTGGCAGCCTACTTGAAACTTCATTGATGAACTTTTCTGACGTGGTTGCTTATGTGGTATGTGCTACTATGTGAAGTTGGTCACTCAATTGAAGAGTGTACAACTTATTGCCAACTCAATTGTGACTAATGTATGACTTATCTGCGACTCATTTGTGACTTCATTGCAACTTGTCTATGACTCATTTGCAACATGTCCAGGACTTGTAGATTTGTAGATTTTAAAATTTTAATCTCAATGATTCATAGATTTGTAGATTTTAGATCTAGCTTTTTTTTTAAAATTTCAGAAATTATAATATTGGTATTTAATAGATTTCACTAGTTTTGAAAATTCTATAATTTCATAGGTTTTAAAAAAAATTGGATTTTGAATATTTTTAGATTTCTACAGAATGTAGAATCTACAAATTGTAGAAATCTACACACTCTAGAAATCTACAAATTGTTGAAATCTACAAAATGTAGAAATCTTTGAAGTCTATTCATTACATTTGATTTAGAATACAACAACTTACATGTCTTATATGTCCAACCTAATGGTATTCTTTACAATTGATATCGTACAATTGATATAAGACAATTGAAAAATGACTTTGGAAATGACTAAAAAATGACTAATAAACAACTTTGATACAACTGAGAATTGACAAAAAAAAAATGACTAGAAATCGATGAGAAAACAACTAGCTTCATTTTACAATTGTAGTTGCTCTCTAGTTCTTTCCTAGTCGTTTTTTGCTACAACAAATTGACACGGTGGATTCCACAGAGTATAGACTTGTCCACATCGACAACTATGATGAATATGAGATGAAGAATAATTCACATTCATTCTGAATTTGAACTCTATTACAACTCTTGTCGTCCTATATTTCATTCTATAACTGCTATGTAACTAAAACAATGTATTCACTTCATTCTACAACTACTTTGCAACTAAACATTGTACTATTGATGTATAAAAATGACGTCAAACAACGACGTAAGAATTTGGTGCAAATAGAGAGGGCTATAGTCGTAGTATAGTTGTATAGGAGACTTAGTTGCATTTCAATTGGTTGTGGTGGACATGTTTTTCTTCTAGTGTGTTGACGTCGAGTTCCTACAGTCCAAGAACTTGTGGAAAATCGTGGTCTTCCAAAGTAACTAAATCCTTTTTAATGCCTTTCAGGAAGTGTGAATAAAAATTGTCCTATAGAAGGAGGAAAACTTGTTAACTATATCTTGAACACTTGTTATTGACTCCATATTTTAAATCTTTGAGTGGATTTTTAAAGTGTGAAATCTTGTTAAGAATGCTAAGAATCCTTTGTTCACTCATCAAATATAAAAATGTTTAGTGAAGGTCATATTTATGAGTCTACATATCTAAAACTTGAATTAGGACTACACAATTGTTATTTGGAAAGATATGAGGGATGCTACAAGCAAGAATAATTTTTGAATCTAATTTGTGAGAGTTACAATCTGTTAGGTTATGAATTAAAAGATAGAAGTTACAATTATATTTTCTTCCTATCATCTTTGAGTGCTGTATGAAATTAAGTTTAAAATATCAAATGGTATATCATGTCTACTCAAGTTATACTTTATGCATGCCAAGTCTAGTAAATGTATTTATGTTTAGAGAAAATGGAAAGAACATACATTGTTGGTACTGTATACCATGTAAAGCTAAACTTCTAGATTAGAATGTCATTTTGAAGGGCAAATTTTTGGGTAGGACATCGCAAAGAAGGGCAGTCAAATTTAATGCCAAGAGTGGAGTAACATTACCGTAGGGTACCAACCCCAAGCCACCTGGCGTCCACGTCGAGATGACCACGTGTCATCCCCCGTGTCGTGTCTGTCGGGCGGTCCCGCGACCCGTTCGAATTTCAAACGGAACCCAAATTCCAAGGCAGACCAGAGACAACGGCTCTTTGGCCCCCAGCAGCAGTTGGTTTGGCTTCGTCGTTGGCAGCGGAGATGCGATGTACGCACTTCCCTCACTGCCCTGTCAATCGTGCGCATTTCCTAGACTAGGAGTTTGCGAATCCTCCTGCCGCGCTTCGTCGTACCGGCATTTCCCATGCTAATCCGCATTGCTGCTAGTTTCTGTGAATTTGATTGAAGGTGAGGTGCCCGTGGCGAGAGAGGTCGAGGAAGAATTGGACTATTGTGTACAAGCTGGAGAGATTTTGGTGTTGACGACGAGATTGACTTGTTGGTGACCGCAATTTTATTTTATATTATTTTTCGTAAGCTGGGGATTGACGAAGTTTCGGCATGAAGGGAGTTCTGAGTCGGGCTCGTAGTAGCCCTCGAGGAGGAGGAGAGGCTGCTGTGAAAGAGAAGGAACCCTTCTATGTGGGACCATATCGTTCGAAGAGTGCAAGTCCAGGACGGAAGCCTCGTGGAAACAGTGAGAATGTGCCTCCTGAACACAGTAACCATGTAAGTCTCTGTCTTGTCACATCAGAGAGAAATTCTTGACGGTTGGATGCTGCGAAGTCGAAGAATTGGGTGGAATTTTGAACTTTTTCCTTCTCTTGCACTTTAAACGTTCCTGTGGCTTTAATGTGGTTACTTCTTCCTGAGGTTGCTGGCGAGAGAGAGTCCCTGTGATTATTGGAACCCTAGTTGAGGGCACATCTCGGACGGTAATGAAATCGTAAGCACCTGTTCACGAATGTGTACATAGGGTTCTCCGTCGAGTATAATTTTCAGGAGAGGTGGTGGTCTAAACCGGAAACTGTGGAATGACATGTGAGGTTTGGAATCAGAAAGATTTAGTGAACAATGTCTGAGATTTTTGTGTATGTGAATTTTTAGTTCTTCAGAATACATAGAGTAGAAAATAGGTGATTGTTGTTATCTACAGTTCTGGAAAAAAGCCTTCGCCTCCAGTAATAACTCTTCTTGTACGCGTTGTAGGTGGCGGAGGGGATGTCTCCGGTCTCATCAAAGGCTGGGATGTCGAAGGCGCCAAGAAGCTCAAAGGAAATGTATCCTTCCAATAACAGCAGCCCTGCGCTGCCGCCGAAGCCTCCCCGGCCTTCCCCGGCTCGAAACGGATCTGCCCTGAGCCAATTCCACGACAAGAGCCACGGCCATGAGCAGGGCAGCAATATCAAACGGAAAATCAATTGGGACACACCGACGGACCACGTGGTCATGCCCGCAACCCTTGAGACATCTTCAGCTGACAGTGGTGTCAAGGTGAATAAGATAACAAGTTGGTTATTAGTAGTGATTATGTATTTTGGCTCTGGGATCATTTTGGCGTAGATGATTTGAGGTTCGCGATGCAAGGTCTTATGCTCACATTATGAAGGATTGATGCACTTCGTGTGTGCAGGTCATTGTAAGAGTGAGGCCTATGAACAAGAAAGAAGAGGGAGAGGAAGCTGAACAAGTTGTACACAAAATATCGTCGACGTGTGTATCGCTGGCGGACCAGCAGTTCACATATGACGCAGTGGCCGGAGAGGATTCGTCCCAGGTAAAATGAAACTTGACTAAGATAGCTTTCTTGGTTCGTACAATTGTTTGATTCACATAGCCTTGCACTCCTCTTAGGGAGGATTACTGGTCCTGGAAGCCCAACATTGCAGAGATCTAGTAGGAGATGGAGGAGCTTGTACATGGAAGTTTTCTCCTTAAAATTATGCGTTTTTGTCACCAATAACTTAGTTATCTAATATTCATTCTATTTTTAGGGAGCCGTATTTCAAATGGTAGGGCTTCCTATGGTGGAGAACTGCCTCGCCGGTTTCAACAGCTCCATTTTCGCGTATGGGCAGGTGTGGATATTTTACAAAAATCTTCTCACTCAGACATATTGTGAATTTAATGCTTGTAGTTTCTCCAGTTTGAGCACGGTCGCCCCTTCTCTTGGAAATTTTTGAGACAGTTATGAGTGTGAGCTGACCGTGAGTGGAATTTGGCTTTTGACAGACGGGAAGTGGAAAGACACACACTATGTCGGGTGTAATGACCGACTCAGAAGGCTTTCCCAGTGAGGGTCGGGGTCTCACACCCCGAGTTTTCGAGAGACTTTTCACTCGGATTGATGAGGTATGCGAATTGTGACCTTATGGAGATTATCAATCATTTCTCCCTATTTACAATCCCCTTCTTGATGACTAACCCGTGGTGACTTTCAGGAAGAGAGGATTAATGCTGATAGGCAGCTAGTGTACCAATGCCGATGCTCCTTCTTAGAGGTAAATAACCTTGCTCTTCGCTGCAAACGTTGTTCTAGTCTGCGCGTGTATCTCGATTTGGGTCCCGCTCTGACGAACATTGCGTCGAATGTTGGAAGACCTGATGGTTTCTCTGCTCTTTGTTGCAGATATATAATGAACAAATCACCGATCTGCTGGAACCTGCTCAGAGGAATCTATTGGTCAGTTCCCCAATGTTTCACCCGAGCAGAAGTTACATCAGCATGTAATTTTAGCGTGCATTGATAGTATGCAAAGATCTGATGTCCTAATGGATCCCAAATGCCTGCTTAATTTCGAAATAGGACGTGGCTGCTGACGCCGATCCGTATTGTACAGATTCGTGAGGATATAAAGACTGGTGTATACGTTGATAATCTCAGCGAAGAGTTTGTTTCTTCGGTTCAGGATGTGACGCGCCTTCTTATCAAGGTATGTTATTCTGACAGCAAGTGTTAACAGTGTGGAGCCTACGTCCTTTGCAGACCTTCAACGCTATGACTGACGCGGGTATTCTTACGATCAGGGCCTGGCGAATAGGAGAGTAGGTGCTACAACAATGAATAGCGAAAGTTCCCGCTCTCATTCTGTTTTCACTTGTGTGATTGAATCTCGGTCGAAGGTGCCACCTCTTCATCTTCGCAAATCTTTAGTTTGCTTTTAGTCGTGAGTGTATTGTTTAGCGTAAAAGAGCGACTGCTCGACATCAACTGTTAAGAGGCGAGCTCTAGTTTCGCAACAATTTAACAGGTGCCTGGATTGTTGACTTGCAGAGTGAGGGCGAGGGCATTTGCAGCGTTCGAAGTAGTAGATTGAATTTAGTAGATTTGGCAGGCTCAGAGAGACACAAACAGACTGGGTCAGCTGGTGAGCGGCTTAAAGAGGCTGGCAACATCAATAAATCTCTGTCCCAGCTCGGGTATGCTAATGTTCCTATCCAAGTGATTCTTCAGACAGTTTCCTACTTTTGTTTGAGGATGAAATTGTATTTAACGTACATCTGGTGAGCAGGAATGTTATCAATATTTTGGCGGAAGTGGCACAATCTGGAAAGCACCGTCATATACCATACAGAGATTCTCGCTTGACATTTCTGCTGCAAGAGTCCCTTGGTGGAAACGCGAAGTTGGCAATGATTTGTGCCGTATCTCCAGCAAGCAGGTATAGTTTTGTAACTTATACAAGTGATCCATTTGTCTACCTCTGTGACTCTACTGAAACAAAACTTGTCATCAGATATTATTTTCACGAAGTGCTTCCTTCCCATCAGCTGAGCTCTCACACCTCTTTTATCGCGATTCAGCTGCAGGGGTGAGACGCTCAGTACACTGAGGTTTGCCCAAAGGGCCAAGGCAATTCAGAACAAGGCCGTAGTCAATGAGGAGAAGGCGAATGACGTGAACCTTCTCCGTGAACAGATTCGTCAACTCAAGGTATATTTTCGGCTCTCGCTTGCATGTCAGAGTCATGGAAGTATCATTTTTCACGATTGAATATCTAAAATGAGGGTTTCCATTGAATTTGGCCTACAGGATGAACTCACAAGGATGAAGTCTAACAGTGCTACGGAAGCCACCAGTGGAAGTGGATATAATACTGGATGGAATGCTCGCCGGAGCTACAACCTTCTCAGGCTCAGTCTTGGCCATGCAATGACATCCCCACTTCTCGTGGACGATGACATTGACGATGATATGGAACTCGATGATGACCTGAACGCAATGGCAGGTCGTTTCACCAGTGAAACTAGCGTATCTCAGTCTACAGACATGGAATTGGGCTCTCCTAAACTAAGAAAATCCCTGGAGGAAGGAAGGTCCAACTTGAATAATGCGTGTCCAAATTCTGAGATCACTGCATCCCTTCCACCGTCCAAGACCATGGATGGCGCACCGGAAGTTGAATCTCCTACGCTTGGCTTACTCGAAGATGATGCCAAGCTCAGCATCCCAGCTCTGGACACAACCCGATTGCCCTTGGACGCATCTACTCCAGGTCTTCATTCGCCTACGCGCAGTCATTCTCCGAAGGGAAGTAAAAAACCACCGGGGAATGGAGCAATGTTTGGGCTTGTTTCACTCGCAGAGAACGAAGATGTCGTGGACTTCGGTACGGAAGTCATTCCAGAAGGCATGACTGCCTTTCGAAGTTCAAATTCTTTACCTTCTCCATCACCCAGGGATCGTCTTGCTGCGAGCCTCCAGAAAGGTCTTCAAATTCTGGATAACCATCAGAAGAGTTCGCTGCGACGGTGAGCCTTCGAGTTGACTGAATGACTTTCACACAGAAGTTTGCTACAATTGAAAAATTTAACCTTATTGTGGGAACTTGCGTTCGCTGCAGGTCAACAAATGTCCGTTTCTCCTTTCAAAAATTGGAAACTAAATGCTCCAATGAATCAGAGAAAGCACCCGACTGTACGTCAAATGTTTGCCCCAAATGTTTGATGCGATCATCCATGGGAGTTGTCCGATCCTCTTTCCAGATTCTGAATCCTAACAAGAAAGCTCGAACTGTGGAGGCGGAAGTGCAAACATCTCCTCCTCGAGAATTGTCGAAGAGCGCGGAATGGGCCAGCCTTATTGCAGTTGGTTGTAAGACGATGTTGCCTGATTCTTTAGACAGTTCACTTGATATGTTGGATGACAATAAATCGGAGAAGAAGAGCTCAACTCCTAAAAAACCGGAATACGCTCAGGTATTTTATTAAACACGGGATTCAAACTCGATTATGCTGTATACCAAAAGCCCGTGAATTTGTATGTTATATTCTGCTCATTGAATTTACTCTAGATCTATCAGTTCTCCTAATCCCAACATAATTGCTGCAGGCAATTGAAGCTTTGTTAGCTGGTTCCATCAGGAGGGAAAGGGCAGCGGAAGAGGTTATGACTCAGCAGGCAGCAGAAATTGAGCAGCTCAACCGTTTGGTAGTGCCCTGATTCCATTCCTTCGCCAGTGCTATTTGGAATAACTCCATTTGTGTTATATCCCTCGAGCAAGATTCTGTGGACCACAATGTGTGTATTTAGTTTCAGTTAAACTGTCAACGCGTAGACTTTTTCTTAGATCTTCTCTGAACTACGAATAACAGCGCAGTCCTACACTACAGGTCCGTCAATACAAGAACGAGAGAGAATGCAATTCTGTGATCCAGCAAAGCCGCGAAGAAAAGATTGTCCGGCTGGAAGCTCTCATGGCTGGTGTACTTCCTCGTGAAACGTTTCTCGGCGAGGAGTGGGCAGCTCTCGTTCATGAACACAAGGTGAAGACGATTCATTTCATAGTCAGGCATTTTGATGGAATCGTATTGTGGAGAACCACTTAATATAAGCGCTGCTGCTTGGAAATATGACTACCATACTTCTGTTCGTGAAATATGAACTATATCAATCGTTTTGAAGCTCAAATGGGATAATGGGGTATTTTTGTGCTTGTCAGACCTTGCAAGAAAAGTTTGATAAACACCCTGAGGTCACACATTCCAAAATTGAGCTCGAGAGATTACTGGACGAGTTGGACCGGTACAAGACATTCTTTGATTTAGGAGAACGAGAGGTCCTTTCACAAGAGAATTCGGATTTACGGAACCACCTTCAGACTTACTTGGAGTGCGACACGCCAGCACCAGCAAAGAATCGGCAGCTTTCCTTGACCTCAAAAGCGATCCGAGAGTCAGCTGCTGGTCTGAGCCTCCGCACCGCAGTTCCGGATGGTCCTTTAGAATCTGTTGAACCTCTCGAAACCGATCAGCTGGTGAACGAACGCAAGTTGTGGCAGGAGAGGGAGCTCGAATGGCTCACCCTCATGGAAGAGATGCAAGCTGAGTCTGAAAAGTACAGGTTACTTGCGGAGAAGAGGAGGGTTGAATTGGATGGTGAGAAGAGGTACGTGAGACAAGTCAGGAGGTAGTATCTGAATGGTGCTTCTTTCGCTAGTTTGAATCCGTAAAGGACCAAGTTACCGTGGTCTGGAAACGGCCATGTTAATTGATTGTACCGTAAAAATTTGTAATGCAGATGCGGCCAAAATTATATCTCCATTCAATGAAGAACGTAGTACTAACTCAGAATACATATATAATTAGGGCAACGAAAGTACTTATAAAATCTCTTCACAATGGTCGGAATCCATGGAACCCAAATTTTTGCTTCTTGTACATGGAGTTTATGGAATTCTAAGAATGCTGCTTTTGTTTCCACAACGAGTGCGGAGAGATTTAGCAGACTTTAGGTTGATGTTAACGTATTATTCGAATCGCAGGTGTGCAAGAGAAGTGCAAGAAGCTCTTCAGATGGCTATGGAGGGTCACGCACGACAGTTAGAACAGTACGCTGAGCTTCAGGAGAAGCATATCGTCTTGCTTGGCAAGAACCGAAGGATACGTGAAGGCTTGGTAGATCTGAAGAAACTAGCGAAGAAAGCTGGAGTCACATCAACAGACACAAGATGGTTTGAATGCCAGGCTGAGCAGCTAGTCGCCATGAGAATTGACCACGAGCTTGAACGGGATGCTGCTAAAGAGGAAGCGCAGGCGTTGCAAGCGCAGCTTCAAGATACTGCCGAAGCGGTATCAGCGGCTGGAGAGCTTTTAGTGAGACTGAAGGAGGCTGAGGAAGCAGTGTGTATGGCCCAAGTAAGATCCTTCTCCCTCACAAAGTTCTGGAACCCACATAAGAACTCTTAGGAATTCCGAATGGTATTTTTGGTGCTACTTCGTTTGACCGAGGACAGGGACAGTTAATATCCTCAGACCTCTGAAATAAGACCTGGAATATGCTGCTCACTTCTCATTTTCTAAGCTAAGTTCAAGTTCAGTCTGTCATTTTTTGGGACCTTAGGGTGAAGAAGATTTGGAAGTATGAATGAGTAAGTGACGAATTTGGACGCACTTTGACATCTGATTTTTCTGTTCTCGTTCAGGATGCGGCGGCAATGGCTGGACAAGAAGCAAACAAAGTGCATAGAGAAATGGAAAAGTTGCGAAGGAAGCATGAGACTGAACTTGCTGCGGTTCAACAGACCCTCCAAGAGCTTCGTACAAAACCACAACTGTGTCCCATGTGCGTCATGGCTGAACGCGTGAAGTTTGAGTTCACTGAGGTGGAGCCTGAGAAGACAGCGCGAGCTTCCTCGCAGCCTAAATCCCAATTCTTCAGATCAGTGTCGACGCCCGGCCTTGGCTCTCGAAGTAGCTGGAACAGTGGGCATAGCTGTACAAGGGACGATGAAGAAGAAAGCGTTGCTGGAGAACTCGAGGACAGGGGGCAGCTCTTGGAGAATCTGGACTTGGACGAGTTTGTAGACGAGCCTCTGTGATGAATTCAGTAGCAACCAGCCTGTAACAATAATAACCCAAATAACTCACATTTGTAGAATACTGATTTTTTTCTCGATCCCAGTTATCCGATTGGTACATGATAGAACTTCAGAAAGTAGCGCGGTGGTTAACGAATTTACAGAGGTCACTTCAGTACAACCCCTCATCACCTCATGAGGACGATTAGTTATGACTTGGGGGTCTTTCTAGAGCAATCGTTAGGATAGCCCCCGGTCTTTGCAGCAGCTCAGTTCTTGACTGTAATTTTATTTGATGACAATTCAAGTTTTTCAGTGACTACAGGATTGTGAACCACTACTTGTCGTTGTTACTGGCAGTATTGAACACTGGGAGATATAAATGTTGCTTATTGGCTGGTTGTTATCGCGGAGTTCTGGCTCTTTAATTCCGGGTTTTACACCCTTCGACACTAACCAAGCTATACTAAATATCAGCGTGATGTTTGTCCCGTTTGAATTTGTCCAATCTGGAGGATTATATTCAGTTAACGATGTTCTACATGAGACGGCGTATTTGTAGTGATAACATCAACTGTGCATTGTAGCGGAAAACGATATGTGTCGTAATGGTAAGCTTCTTCCGACGTCAACAATACACTACCTCTCTGCATTCTACTATCGACGTAAACCGTTGCACTGCATAATCAGTTGGAGTCGCCCACAGAATATCAGCTGATCTCTCTCCACAATTGATATCGTTGATGTCGTCCGTCCTTCTGAAGTGTTCGATCCAGGGCGTGTAAGGGAAAACAACCTACGGTGTGAGCCAGTGGACAAGCTCTGTGAAATCGCTGCCGAATTGTTACCAATACAAGCAATTTGCACACATAAATAATTTGAAAAATAATTATTGCACAAGTAGGTAAAAACGAAGCACTGTGCACAATTTGAAGCTAACCCAATCAATATGCACTTAACAAGACGAACAGTGGCAACGTGCTCAAAGCATTACAGGAACTGCAAATTGCGCTGATAACTATACAGACTGTGTCTGTACGGATTATTACCACGTCTCTGTCGTGCACATTCTTATATAAAGATTTCACAGGCTGCTTCGAAAGACCTCAGGAAGTCTTCTCCAAGTATCACGGGTTGGAATTTTTTGCTTAGGGGCCGCACGTACGCGAGCCTCTGCTCCCACTGATTCTGACGCGTATGCCACCAGTATGAAGATACTGAAGCTCCCATGTCCGAAGTGCAATGGAGACAGTTGCCCTTGGGCATCCACCTTGATTACCATGGATAGACCCCGCCCAGGCGAGCCACTGCGTCGGCATATACTCAGGTTTTCATACCCACTGTGATCTACCTTGGCGGCAACCGATATGGGATAATGGGTTATTGGGAACTTATCTTGAGGTACGCCTTTATAGTGTGCTGCTATCCCAGCATGTTCACATTGTCTCTTTTGTTTTTTGTATCATGGAAATGTTCCGTTTGCTTTTTGTATCATTAACGATTATACAGAAGAATGGATTGTGAATTATACTTAAGGCGAGGACTACTTTTGTCAGTGCAAGCACTTGCTCAGGTATAAGAGCATGGCCGATTGCATCTTGAACTTGTTTTGCCTCCTTTTGAGAGGCTCTTACAGGGATAACCCTTTGAAGTCCCAAGCAACAAGAACGTAGTTTCCAAGGTCCTGGAATCACGAAGAACTGACAATCCAAGAGGATATTGACGTGAACTTAGTACTACACGTCAATCATCTTTCTGGTGGGGAATTGTCTATCAAAGTTAGATCTGGAAAATACACTTCCCTATTGAACATAAGGGCATTTATATGGCCATGTCAGACTATGACTATGGAATATTAGGAAAAAAATTGTTTTCATTTGTAAACATTTAATGCCAAATTCTCAACGTTTGGTGGTAGTTTTGGGGGGAGGGGGCAAAAAGATGGTCATTGTTGTATACGAACAATTGAAAAGGAGAGTGCTACACAGAAAGATTGTACCTCCATCTATATATCATAAATCTAGACTTATAAAGTCAATTTTCAAACACTTCAATAGTCGTTGCTTTAGAAACAATTTGAGACCTACTATAAAGTACATTTTAAATGTTGAAGCTAATAATTATAAAATAAAATTAGGTTACTATAGCATCATTGTTTTGAAGCGTATTGTATTACAAATACTATAAAGTACATAATGATGATTCATAGTACATAATTTGAAATTCTACACAATAGGGAGTCTAAAAGGGAAGGGAAGAATCCACCATGAGGAGTTTCCATTTTCCATCTACTGCTAGACAAAATAATGAACAATGTCTCATTTTGAGGTGTTATCTATTTGTTCACTCCAACTTAGATCCATGGCCAGCGTTTTTGAAAGATGCATTGCACAAGTGAAGCTTCGTCAATATAATACTACTTGTGGGGTTTTCAATTTTTCTTGGGTTTCTTTCCTATTGTATATGTATAATTCATTTGTATGAATTATTTGATATATGATGCATGTGTACATTTTGTTTGTGTGGGTTGTATTTAATAGTAGTTAGAGTATGTATGATGTATTAATTGACCCTAAAATCAAATATAAATTATTGAATTGTAATTTTTTAAATACCTCAAATTTCAATTTTAATTACCATAGGATGTAGATAAACGGGTGAAAAGTAGAAGTAGAAAAAAATAGGGGAGTATCTATTGTGACATAATAGCTAAATAACCTCCAAATTAAAAAGTTTTGATGCATGTAAATATGGAATCAAGTCCTTAGGGGAGGTTATCAAAATTGAAGCATACCTATCGTAGATTTTACCTCTATAAACATCACTTCTTATGTACTTCAACTGATGGAAAATGCAACACCTACAATTCTCTATACAATAGCAAGAATTTTTTTTGTATAGGCAAAATTATAGCTTGTAGTTTGGTTAGCAAACCTCATCATGTGGAAAGAAATGGGCCCTCAAGAAGACCCACACTTTTGCCTCAGCAATGACAACTTCACTGCAAATAAAAAAATAATTGAAAAAAAACATTAAAAAATATGGAAAATTTGAAAAACAAAAACGAAAATCCAGAGTCCAATTTGGACGATGGTTTTGACTCAAATGCAATTTTTTCATTTTTCATTTCATTTCATTTCAGAAAATATTTTTTAAGCAAATCATAGTCCAACCTGGCCAACCATCGTCCACGCAGGATTTGTGATTTGTCTTATTCTTTTTCTTTTTCTTCTTAAACTTTTTTATAATTAAATAATCATGGTCAAGTCAGAATCTTTGTCCTAGATGAACTACAATTTGTTTGTTTATTTTATTTTATTTATTTTTAAAATATATTTCTTTTGTAGTCTATTGCCCATTGTAGGTTATAACTTCTCAAAGGGAAGAGGCCTTATGGAGGCCCCATTTTCTTTCTTATGAGTATTTCAAGTAATTCCCAAAGGACTACTAACTTGAATTGTAACTTCTATGAATCTAAAGCTGGTTTGTCTAACTATCAATTTCATTAGTTGTAGCTTTGTACTTCAACATTTTTCACATAGTTGTATGAATACTCCATTATATACTAACTTTCTTCTCTATTTTCTCTCAATTTCAACTATGGATCATGCCTATTTCTTATTTAAAGCTAGCCAAGCACATGAATGCTTGTTGTATGTGGTTACATTCTTTGTTATTGTTCATAGAACTTCACAATCTCACAATGTTCAAAAGATTCTTGCAATATTTTCACCCCTTTCCTAATAGGTCTAGGACTTAAGGGGCTAAATATATATATGAGGCCTGATTGTCGCCAATCCACATGTATGATTGCTACCACAACAACCTCCATTGTTGAATCCTTTAGAACTCTTTGCAACTCTTTTGGAAGTATCTACATAATTATGAGTTGGTACAAAATACATTTTACTTATTATTTTGTCAAGCTCTTTTTGCACTACTTTTAAAATTTTGCATCCTTTTAAAAAGTTTTTTTATTATATTTTAAACACAAGACTAGTTTGCAATGTGTCATTGCCCCAATCAAAATAAAAGTGAAAGCAATATTTTTAATTTTTCAATTCATAAATAATTAAGAAATCTATAGTTTTTACACTATAGGTCCAAACGCCATGAAACAAAGCCTATGCACCCCTCTTTGCAAAGAGCTTTATAATGGTACCGAGAACATAGTTAGGGGACACATAGTCCTAAAAATCTCAACATAACAAAAAACAAACCCGATTTAAAGTATGGATCAACTATTAGTAAGAGACCATTACACTTATTTCACTTTTATACTTTTATAGAAGAAAGTTGTCTTAAATCTATTGATCTTTACTTACAACCATGGTTGGGATCATCTAAAGCTAACCCAAGATGATACCAAAGCATTTGGGCAAGGTTAGCCTAAGCCAATCATAAGACATTTTAGCACCAGCTTTGGCTATGTCCAACACCTACAAGACATTTTTGGATCATTTTGGGTTGAAACATTTACTTGAAGTATAATGCAACTAATTAACAATTTATTTGTAAAGAAAGGTAATGCCTTAGTTTGTAATGTGCTTAATGCAATTTTATTCTAATGAGTTGCTATATATAAGGTAGGAACATCCGTAACCATCAATTTAAGCAATTTAGCATAGCTCGGGGCAAATGTTTCTAGAAAAAATATTTTTCCAATATTAGCAATTGAAAATCATGAATTTAAAAAAAAATTAGAATTTTTCAATAAAGCATCTAATTTCTAAGAATTATCAATCTAGAACTCTTTAGGGCACCCATAGCCACACTCTACAAAATCTACCTTGATTTTAGCACCAAAATCTAAAAAAACCAGAGCCCAGCGACCACAATCAAGTATGGAGATTGTTTCAAGGTACTTTGAAGATCGTTTCAAGGTACATTAGAAAACACTTTGAGGGAACTCTACTCTCAAACCATGGATACACTAATGATTACAGTTGTTCCTACCTTACTTGTAGTTAATCCTTAAAGCATGATGAGGCCAAAAAGTGGTTGATGGATGACATCATTGTTCATTGTAGAAACAAAGAATGCATCAATTGGTGCAATATCTTAATCATGGGGGTTACCTCCTTTAACCCATAAACATTGACACGGACTACTTGTGTTCAATGAATGACAAAGAATCTTCCTATATAGGACAGAATTACAATTGTTCATCCTTAAAATTTTGTGCAAAAAGGAGAGATCTTACACAATAGTTTGACCTCCAATGAATCTTTTTGTTTTCGATAAAGTAGATGATGTCACATGGTTCCAAAAGCGATGATTTCCACGGGCACCAGTCCGTCCTTTTAAGGGTTAACTAAGGGTTAACGTGCATAAATATACTAATTGTAACTTGGAGCTCCTAGGATTTGTGGTTGCCAGAATTAGTACTAGACTCATAAGGCCTCTAGCATAGCAGGTACCGATGTTTGCTAGCTATGCTTCTACTGATCTGAATGAACTACAGTTGATTTCCCTCTCATTTGAAATCATCGACATTTCCAATGAAACTTAAATATGCAACAATGTGGTTGCCAGGGCGATGCTCTCATTCAAGGGGTTCGATTGGACTGTCACCAAAAAACAATTGGACAGCACGCACTCCGGTCGCCTGCTCGAGCAACCCCAAGCTCGGGGCCTTCTAGAATTGAATGTAAAAGGATCACCTGTCAAAGCTGGACATAGGAAATGCCACAGAGAGTTCAAAGGGCTATTCCAAAGTTTTGCGTCAGCAGGTTTCGCCATTAGCGTACCTCACAGTACCTGCATATTGTTAACGTTCTTTAACGTTGTCATGAAAATGCAACATCATATGCAAAGACAATACGATGAGAGGCAAAGTAATAAACAAAACGAATAACCTCTCAAGATCAAGACATCAAAGGACCCACTAAAGCTAGCATGTGCACGCATGCCTTAACTAGGGAAAGAAGGTGAACATTCAGCATGTGCAGAGTGACAGGCAAGATTCAGCCATGTTCAAACAAGCACACGGTCAGAGATTTATCTGGAGATAATACCAAAAATTGAATCTCTGATTGATAGTCTGTACAGAAACGATATGTGACAAACCTGTAAATTAAAACTTCCGCTTCACGCAGGTTCCTAGTTCACCAGGCGGTAGCAAGGGCACACACCGAGTAGAGAGCATATCATCTCGAATAAGAAACTAGACCTAAACACTGCTGGTCCCATATTGCTGCTTGCAAATATAAGCCTACCAGGGCATACAATTTGATATGGACAGTAATGTTGCAAAGACCATTCACGGGTTCCTGGCTATGCATCTCAAGAGCTCATTATGGGGCATACCACTGATACGCGTAGAAATGTTGTGGATGCCATCTGAAGAGGTCATGAAGGCGAAAATCACGATTCAATTGCCTTCTCTCTGTATAGAACATTTTCAGAGGCCACTTGTCTTAACAAGTGCCGTGCCAATCTCGAACACCTTCACATCAGAAACAGCGCGAACAGACAGGTTTGATCGTTCTGAAGACCACAATAATGATGCGGCGTGGGAACCTTCACTCAATTTCTTCATATTGATAGAAGTAGCTGGGAGTTCGTGCCAAATCATGAATTGCGCTACCATCCTCCGAGACAAGCCTCTGCATTGATTGGAAAAAGAAACCCTAATTTCAGACATGAGCTTCGAGTTGCGTCAGTTCTGCGTCCCATCCGAGATCCCATTGGGAGACTGCTCATCGTCATCAGGGAAGTGAAAACCAATGACGCCCCGTTTCTCGCCAGTGCCCAGACAGCGCGTGCAGTAGCTCATGCCGCAGCCGCGGCAGTCCCAGCACCACTGCGGCCATTCGCCTCTGGGCAGCATGGCCTGGTCCTTGAAATTGAGACGTCCGCGTCCGGCACAACGGTGGCACTTCACTCGGCCGTGGCCTTTGCAGACGACGCAGGGCGGGTCGGGGATCACGCGGGGCTCCAGCTTCACATTCTCCTCCGTCTGCACTTTCAGGGTGCGGAAGGGGCGGAGCCACACTCCAGCCATGAGGTTGAAACCCTCGTGAGCGGCTCTCACGAGAGGCTGGCGACAAGCCGGCTGCTCTGTCCTGGGAATTGCCACCGCCTTGGATGCCAGAAAGGGAGAGGACGCAGCGGCTAATCCTAATCCCTGCACCATGCTTGCTTGCAGAATCTTCAAGCCGTTACGTCAATCCTAAGATTGTGGTCTGAAACCCTAACAATCAACCCTTCAATTGGCACTCGCAGAAGGATCCAATCACCTCTGAAATCAGTCAAACAAAACGAATTGACTCAGCACCACGATGCGTCCTGCTTGTAATAACCCCAATTTAGGTGGCCAATTCGCAAACGAAACAAATTGGCTCAATTCACAATGCACCTCGCCTATTTTTAAAGCTGGGCTGCGGAAGAAGGCGACTTCAGAATTATATTCCAAAGCTCCATGCGAGGAGTAGTACTTTGAGAATTGAAGAGTTCCCTTTTGTTTATTTGGTAACAAACCTGCCAGTTGTGAAGCAAGAATCCTTGCGAGGTCTGAGACCTCTAATTGAGAAACAGAGAGAACATTGCAATCTGAAACATGGCCACGCACTCGGCACTGGAGCAGGCAAACTATAGTACGGTAGTAACAATTGTCTCCCCAATTCCCCCAACTGTATGAAATTGGAACATGACCCCCAAGGCCCTTGTAATCTTCGCATGTTGCAACAAAGTTGTTGAAATTCTATTCCTCAAAGACTGCGCGATGAATAGCAGAACCCAATTCCAGAGGAGGAATTTTCCAAATTGATGTCCTGTTCGAGGTGTGAAGCTTTGGGTGAGGTCCTCAATGTCAAGTCCTGAACGACTTGGTGGGGTGCGATGGTTTTGCGAAACATTCTTGTGCTCAATTTTGTCAATTGTGCTTCTTTCAAGAAAATGCTGAAGAATGACTCAGCCCACGAGGTCTTATTTCCCAGTGCAACGAAGAATGACTTCTCCATTTTCACGAGCGCCATAGCATTTTTAAGTTTAGAGGTGGTTCATTACGTTGTTCGCTTTCTCACACATTCCATTTTGCACCAATATTTATGCGTAGCACATCAATGGAGGGATGGTCTGTCAGATAGGTCATAGAGCCCAAGATGAGCTCCTCACTCCCTAAACTGAGATCACAAAGGTTGATTGAAATATCGGTGGAATGTGGGCCTCAGAGGAAAGTGTTTTGTATCCAGTATTGTGATTGGTGAGCGAGAGGATGAAACCCTAAAATTTGCAATGGACTTGTAGCGACGATGTTGTTGTTGCTCTACCACCATTGCTAATTCCCGAATTGGAGTTTGGAATTGTGTCATTCGGATTCTGGATTCTGGTCCTCCGATTATCAGTAGTACTGTCAGATTTTTATAATTTATTTTTGCTCGTGACCTTTGTGAGTTTGCGACGTGTTTATGATGATTATGTATTACCCTCTCAAGATCTGTAGCCGGTGAGCGACGAGAAAAATGCAGCAAGAGCAGAGCAACATGGCAAGGGGACCGATTAGTCCGCAGAAGCAAGCGGAGCTCTTGAAGGATCAGGGCAACATGTGCTTCAAGAAGGATCGACTAGCTGCAGCCATTGAGGCTTACACTGAGGTAATTTCCATGTTTCCACTCCCTTAAAATTCAGAAAATTCAGAAATCATTGCATTCATCTGATGTGGCATTGCACGCAAAACGTCTTTGTTCTTATCTCCTGGGGCCCCAACATTTTCACTATGAGTGGACGGTGTTATGAGCAGGCAATCACTCTGTGTTCGAATGTGCCTGTGTACTGGACAAACCGTGCACTCTGCCATCGGAGGCGCAAGTAAGTCCAATGACCTTATTCTTTCTGCAGTTTCAGTGCGTGGATTCTGGATTCAATTAGTACAAAGAAAGCATGTAATTTTTACTTCCTATGAATGTCAAAATGATACACTTGAATTTGGACATCACTGAGTTTGGAGTGTCTCTACTTATCGGCTGGTTCGTGTTGTAAGTAGCCTTCCGGTTCAGAGCATTCGCTTACGAATTCTGCGCACAATGCTGAGTGTCTCCTTGTACTGTACATGGCCATTCATATTGGTAAACAAAAGAAACTGGCCCTGATCATTTTCTTGAGAGTCATGACAAATTAGTGATGGAGTCTGCTACTGACTCTTGTGTGTGTCAGTGCTTGTGTTTGACAGCGAGTGGGAAAATGTTGAAGAGGATTGTAAGAAAGCTCTGGAGCTGGACAACACGTCTGTCAAGGTAGCAAGAAAGTTACCCTTGATGGTCGAAGCAATTCAATGATTTGGCTTGTACAGTACAGTACCATATAATAAGACTCTTACACAATCGTTCAATGTCACGGGAAAAGGGTCAATTTGCCGGAAATAGAAGAACAGGTCTACAACGTAACATCTGCATCTGAGTACTTCATTACCTGCCCTTGGACATTGCTACTGGGTGGTGAGGATTCTGGCCGGGATTTGATATTCAGAGGATTATGGGACCTGAAGTCTTGTCATTGAATTGTAGGCACACTATATGTTAGGATTGGCGCTGTTGCGAAGGAAAGAGTATGCGGACGCTGTGAAGCAACTTGAGAAGGTGTGTTTACATAGATCTTTACCAATATTTGGGCATCAACCATTGAGGTTTGGTTTCTCATACAAAACAGCTCAGGGTAGTTCTGCTATATTCTTCTGAAGAGCAGCAGCCATGTTGACAATGAAATGTAGAGTATTTCTACGTGTGTGCGTTTCCTCTTTTGATAAAGGATGGTCAAGGTACTTTTATCTGACTCCACTTTTGGTACGCTAGAGTTATGAGTCGTAAGCCTTTTATCTCTTACCTCAAGACGGCTACATAGAGGTATATGCAAGAAGTCATAGAATTTGCAGGCGTCTACAGGCATTGGATCTTGGAAGAGGAGGAATACCAGGTAACTACATGGTAGAGGAGATATGGCAAGAGCTAGCCAAGGCTCGGTATACAGAGTGGGAACAAGGGGCTGCAATTCGTCGGCGGCAGCAACCTGCATTGAAGTGCGTTTTACGTCTTGAATTTTCCTGAGAAGTCACAGTCTCCGAATCTAAGACTAATTACGTACACAATACATACCATCCTCGAAAGTAATATCGGCTTTGCAGCTATTTTGCATGTGAACCTATTTCAAATATTCGTCGTTTTGCTAACGCTGATATACCGTTACGTCAGGGAGTTCTGTGAATCTCTTATCAAGGACGACTACGAGAACAGGGTCAGAGAAGTGAAAGATGCAGGATCTTCAAATGCCGACGTCACAATGTCCATTGGCAAACAGAAGGATCAACCCGTCGTGGATGGATGCGAACAAGAGCGGATGGATAAACAAGTAAGTGCAGATCAAAAGCGTATTGAGCTCCTCTCCGAACTTGACGAGGATCACCTAGAACGGTTGCAAGTTCTCGCTGAGGTTTTTCAGAAAGCGCAAGCGCCCGATCTGCCAGCTGAGGTATGGTGAGAACAAGGATCTCGATATTCATAATAGACATTCTTTTTAAATTCATAGATTACAGACCATTACAAATGTTTTATGAAGTTACTCGGAAAATTGAGGTTTGAATTTATGTACAATTTAGAGCTGGCAGTTTGAGAAGTTCCAGTTTGAAGGAGGTTCTTTTACTATTTGGAATGGTTGCTGCTGTGAAAGTTCTAGAAATGTCCCCTTGGGGATTAATTACTGTCTGGTGTCTACTAGCTCGTTTTGTGCCCAAACTAACAACAGAAAGTTCACTTGGGAAGCAATTGGTCGATATAGAGACTTTCAAAACATATTTTTATCGGTCAAAATTTGAGTCACGATTTCTTCTTTATATTGGTACTTTCTGTTGTCTTCTCTGAAGCTTCCTGAAAGATTTATTTCAACTCCTAAAGATATGGAAGTGGACACTTTTGGGCACTGGAGGGATTGGGGAAATTTCTCAAACTAAGACATTGAGGCAATAGTTGATATAAGCAGGTCCTTGACTACCCTTATATCTTCAACTATAGTTTAGACTCAATTAATCGCGAAGGGCAGATGTTTCTCATTCTGTTCAATCTTAAGTGGAATTTCTGTCATCTTAAGGATTGACGTTGTGGTGTTGACAAAGTAGACCGTTGATGGTATTTGGTGTGTGAAACAGATTCCTGAGCATCTCTGCTGTAAAATTACAATGGACATTTTCCGAGACCCAGTAATTACTCCGAGTGGCGTGACTTATGAGAGAGCTGTTCTTTACGAGCACCTCAGGAAGGTCAGTATATTGATTCTCTAATTGTCAATGAAGACGTGCGGTCTCAAATCTACGATTCATGTCACTGTTTCAAATAATATTGTATGAGAGCAAGTGAGGTTCTGAAGCACATATTATGGGTTATCCCGTGTTTCCAGGTTGGTAAATTTGATCCATTGACGCGAGCGACACTCTACCCGAATCAAGTTGTTCCTAACCTGGCTCTCAAAGAAGCTGTTCAGGCATACCTGAAAGAGCATGGATGGGCGTATAAGTAGAAGGATGTGCAACCCTTCGAGTGAAGGAAGGGAAACAGATTGCTGAGAAGGCATGTAACATAATATCTCCATTGGATGTGCAGTGACTTTTTTAATTGAAAACAAGCTCAGATCTAATGATCTTCAAATTGATTAGCGATTGAAAGTTGTCTTTTAAATCTAAACTTTCTTGTATCTGCACATGTAGGCTTGATATGCTGCGATTTGAATGTCCTTAGTTTTGCTAATGTGATCATTAAAACCCAGAGACTTTTTGCCTCACCAAATCCCAGACCGGCTGCTGAAACTTCAGTGAACCCGGAATTCAAGCCAGGATGTACCGACAATGCAATTGCCACTAGAAATGAAATCAGGAGTCTTACATTCACAGTAGAGAGCTTGCCTGTGTTCTTTCTGTAGCTTTTGGGATCTCCCATCTTTGGGCACGATCTCAAGATTGTTGCACAAAAAGAATCTGGATTCCTTTTCTTGCGGCAGGTCCCCAAGAACGTTAGGTGACAAATTGAGGCCGGAAAGCTGCAAAACTCCAAGTTCCAAAATAGTGCGGAGTGACAAACTGCTGAACGAGCCTTGCCTTTGAACTGCTCACTGCTACATGATCTCTGGATGGATGGAGCGTAACACGTACCGCATCAGTAACTTTGCTGTGGATAATACCCTTCTGGAAGCGGCAGTTAGATGTTTATGAACAGTGAATTTCTTTTACTGAAATGGCTGTACTTGCCCAAAACCATTCAGATTCAACTCAAACCTTCCATCCAGATCTCCACAATTTTTTGGGAACTACACCCATGGAAGAAAGACCTAAAACCGTTCATTTATGCCGATTTGGATAGATAGTAAAAAAACAATTGAAGATCGTAAGTTTCCAAAAAAGAAATTATGTTTTTTGGAGGAATTTTGTTATGTTTGTGATTTTTCCAATTCTAGACTCGAAGAAACCTTAAAGTGTCTTGGAGGTGCATCTTTGGAAGTGCCATTCATTGAAGGTTGTAAAATTTTGCAACCATATTTCACCAAGTGTAAAGTAGAAGACATTCTCATTGGACAATTTTACCTTGAAGTTAGAGCATGAGCAATCCAAAAGTGGTTAATTAATGACTTTTAAAGAAACTATAGATTTATGCATAAATTTGATAATTTTTGGCTAATAACCTTGGTGATAGGTCTTCTCTTTCTTGGGTTAAGGTCATATTGGTAACACTTCAACAAAATCCTATATCACAAAAGGGAGGAGTAGACTAAATTGAGAACTTTTAATATAATAGTGGTTTGATCAATAATTCGGAAGAACTAGTGTTTTGTGTATTCTAAACCAATGAAAATGAAAGAAGGGTGAATTTTAGAACTACAAGATAAAAAAAAATAAAAATTCCAAGAATTTTTTAATAATAGTGTAAATAAAGGCAATAACTAGGATAGATACTCAAAAGACAAGTTAAACATAGGATTTGCAAGATTTAATTATCATTAAAATACCAAAAACTTCTAGAACTCGAGAGACCCCTTCCCAAAAGTGACTCCTAGAGATTCAAGTTCAAATATGTGCAAATCTAAACATGAGAGTCTAGGGTTTATTTATAATAGATTTGTAATCCATGCATTAACCTCTAAGTGGTATTGAAGTCAAAATTTGTCTATGCAAAATTGCAAAGTAGTAGTGACTATTTGTTTTTGTACATTGTATTGGGCTTCAATCACATGTAACTACCAAAGTGGGGAGAAAGTAATTTTGTTAACCCCTAAAGGTTATTAACTGCGTTTTCACCAAAAACATTCCAAAATTGCCATTTCTAATTCAAGTACCAAATTTTAGAAAAAAAACACATTTTCAGACATATGTAACCATAGGATCTTGTAGTAAGCTGGTTTGAGAAGATGTGGAAAAAATTTCAGAAATTTTCACTATGTAGATTGCAAGATATTAGAGTTTGAATGGACAAAAATCCTTTTTTTGACCTTGCGAAAATCTGGATAGCTACACTTCACAAGATCATTGTGAAAAAATGTCCAAAATGGTTGTAATTCTTTGGATTCATTCTTCAAGGCAAGTTGGCGACATGTTTGAAAATTTTTAGATCATTTGAAATTGTACAACATATAGGAAAAACCTAGTAAGTAGAAAGAAGTAGAGAATGATTCAAAATACTAAATTGTTAACAATTTATTTATGGAATTGAAAAATGCCAATCCCAATGGTAGTAATGATGCAATAAATAATCTATACCGAATTTTTTTATTTTTTTCAAAAATATTGAAAATTGAGTTAAAAAAAGGTCTTCAAAGTTTATTTTAGAGTGGAGATTCCATAAATACTTGCAAACTACCCACAACTGAAACTCCTCATAACTTACATCTCATAAATCAAAATGGAATGATTCATAGTTTTCCATGTATATTTAAATCTAGAAAACCAATTTCAGATTTTTATTTTAAGAAAATGTGATTTTTCAAGAAGTTTTTTTTGTTGCCTAGGCTGCTTGCCAAGCAATGAAAACTACATATCATACAATAATTTTTTAACTATGTATTCAAAAGTTATGAAATTTTTTGGGCCTTAAAGCTACTCCTTGGGCAAATGTGTGAAAATTTCAAAGATAAAAAATAAAAATTCCATTTATAGTGAGATGCCCCAAATTACTATGATGCCAAAAAACTCCATCTGGTCCTTTAGGGGTTAATTGAACAACTTTTTGAATGATCCTTGCAATTATGGTACAAAATTTTATGGCATCTTCAAGGACTGTAATTTGGTATTGTTACTCACACACATGAAATACATTTGGTTTGGCTTCATTGAAACCCTCCAAGTAACTTACTATATTGATAATTAAATACGTAGGTCACAAGAGTTAATGGATTTGTTCATAGAAGGGTGTATTACATAGTTTGCATAATGTGGCAAGTGACACATGGGTAGTCATTGTTCATATTTTAAACACCAAATTGATAATCGTGATTGATCTATTCATTATGCTTGTAGGTACACTTTGACTTAGGTAAAGTTGTTCATATTAAACGTAGGATTTCATTAGCTAAATTGAGTGATTTATCTATTGATCAAGCTTTGTCATCAACATTAGTGATTGTTTATATAGGCTAGAGGTAGTACCATATTTTAAAGAAGGTAGAATTGTCCACAAAATACCTTTGAAATATTCCAAATTGTTTGAAACTTCTAATGTACACTTAGACTCATTAATATCAATGGACCCAATATAAGACCACAAATGAATTTGGATAAAGTCCATAGTGTTTTGAATAGAGCAAGATTATTTTATTGAATATCCAAATACCTACTTAACATGGATGTCTCCAAACATCCAATTAGATTGTTGTAGTTGTGGGAAGTGGAAACAATCAAGTGGCAACTCACTTTTAGTTATTGATTTGTTAGGTTCAAAACAATAATAGGCCCTTGATACCCCATAACTCAAGTCAATGATCAAGACTTCATACTTTAATACTATGTCCCTTAGCAATATTAGAAAAAAATATCCTACTATATCTTTGAGACCTAGTACCTTATTATTGTGCCTTAGACGACAATGCCTAACCCAAATAACTTGTAAATGTGGATCAAAACTTAATACCTTATTACTGTCCAAATTCAATATCAAACAAAGATACTCAATAATCATGACTTTGAGACCTAGTATTTTGTTTTCATGTCCAACAATATACAAAAATCCACCTAATAACAATGACTCTAATGCTAAGTACCTTGTTACTCCTATAAGCACGGAGTCTATGTCCATACAAGCTAGTAACTACATATTCTTACATGGATATTGTATAGTCTATAGATATATGAATGTCTTTTATTATTATTTTAAATGGATTCAAAGATTTTATTGGTTATGAAAATTTTCATATATTATATAATGATTTAAAATTACTCTAAATTTTGGAAAAAAAAAATGAATGAAATTCAAATCAAATAGAAAACTTTCTTAGAAAATCTGAAAACTTCATCGTAGGTGTATATTTTAGTAAAGAATATTATAATATACAAGAAAATTCAATAACATTCTATGATTAGAAAATTAGTAGTCTATGATTATAGGTCCAAAGATCAAATTGCAATAAAATTAATATGGATAATTCAAGTAAGTTTTACAATTTAGATTGGATTAGAAACTAGACTTCAATAACTTAATTTTAATATTTGGGCACATATTCAAAAAATATCATAGTCAATGCTAAAATTTAGATCTAGAGTAAGAAGATGCATGTTACATTTATTTACATATATTCCTTCTTTTTAGCATAATCTTTTTTAGAGAATCAACAATGACTTCAATGAAGGAAATTTTGTCAATATAAAGTTATGAATCGCAAATACACTCAAGGAACTTTCAAAAATCCCAAAAATCCAATTTAAAAATTCTCCATTCTCCATTCTTTAATATAAAATTGATATAATTTATAAGCCACTTTCTTGCTTTTGCAATCTTGTAAGGTAGGAAGCTTCCAAACAAGGTTGTCTCAATCACGTCATGATGTCATGATGTCATGACGGTGACGTAACCCCTAAAGTCCTTTATGATGGGATATTCTCATAATTTTGATGGAATATGATAAAATTATCTAGGAAGAACAATATAAATTAAGCTAACGTGTTAAGTAGTAGTGATACATCTGATTTTTCATCCATGATTGCTAAAAAAAAGTTTAATGAAATTTTATTTTGGATTTTAGGATTTCGGATTAGGATTGTGACTTGTGAGTTTTTTTCTAGAATCATGATGGAATCATGACATGACATGACAGACATCAAGATGTAAAAAGACAAAGTCACATCATGATAGACAACCCTACTCCCAAATCAACCCTTATGTGATTCCACCATCTATACTTTGACCTTGAATGGTCAACCTACTCAACCATCTTCACCCAAAAATGTCACAAGGTTTTAGAGCAACCAATGGGAGTAGAAGAATTTTTTGTGGCTATCAATGAAAATTGAGCATTTTGTGATTCAAGAGTGTTTGGGGGAGTATTTGTTTAACCCTCAAAACAATAGGCCAAGTCTTAATTTGGACTTGGTTTTGAAATAATTGTTCATAGAAAGTGGATTTTGCATTTATTTTGGAATATTTCAAGCTAATGGACTAACTTCTACAAATAATATGGCTTGCCAAGCACCACATTTAGGCTTCATAGTCAAAGTACTATTGACTATTTACTTTTGCATGCCTTGACCAAATAAATTTGTAGCAAGCAACAAAATCCGTTCCCTATTTCAAGGAGATTTTTTATTCTCCCTTGGGCTGCACACTAGGAAAGGATATGTCAATTAACCCGTAAAGTCCCAAAGTCCTTGTAGGGGACTCTTAGAATTTTGGGTAGGCTTGTGTGACCTCAATTTTTGACATGATTTTTGAAACTTTTTTTGTAGATAAGAAATCAGATTAAACTTCTAGAAATATAATATTTATATCAATTGGTGCTTGGGAGAAAAAGTTGTGCTACCATGAGACCAAAAAGCAGTTTGAGGGGCAACACAAAAAGTTCACAAAAACTTGAATTTTTTTCTTCTCAAAGATTATTTTTTAATGCAATTTTGACATTTTTTTCAAAAAAATTGTTTGATTGGGTTTAATTTTATTGCTAGAATGTTCTCATAGTTGGAATAATTGATTCCCAATTCCATCTTAGAGCTATTAACAATTTAGTTTTCTCTTCAATCTTGAACCTCTTTCTACTTAATATTTTTTTAATGAATGAAAATTAAATTTTTTTTTGTTGAATTTTTCTCCTAGATTCTCAATTCAATTCTTCTATATAAAAAATTGAAAAAATCAAAATCAATAGTTCAAAAATTTTAAGTTAAGAAGATTCATAGCAAAAGAATCTAGTCAAGCAAGGTACAAAAAAACTTGTTTTTTTCACTTTAAATGCAAATATCTTGAAATCTACAAGGTCAAAGTTTTTGAAATTTCCTCCACATATTCTTAAACTAGTCTAGTTCAAGATCCTATAGTAAAATATGCAAAAAAAAATTAAGTTTTTTGCTCTTCACAATAGAAATGGCAATTTTGAGTGTTTTTTGATGGAAAAGGTCATAGGACTCCAAGGGTTAAGGTTTAAAATAAGTCTGGAGGTCATGAGTCATGAATTGACTACAGCAATGAAAATCTCGTGTCTCCTCAAACTCATGCCACTATATTGCTAAGTATCAAAGGTGACTCAAACAAGTTGCATAGAGTTTCCATAGACATGGCGGCTTCTTTGGACTGCTTTTGGGAAGCCAGTCAAAGAATAGAGGAATTGAAGATGGAGGTGACTCTAAAGATATACAATGACACGAAGCCCCCCAAGAGTGGATGGTGGCAATTTTGATTGATGCCATAGTTATGAGCCATTGCTTCTTCTTCCTAAGATTAATCAATGTAGTATTTCTAAGTATTACTTTTAGTGATTCTTGACATTTCATACATGTAACCTTTGTACTCTACAAAATCTTTGGATGTGCCTCTTTCGAGAGCATAGACACTAACTTGCTAAAATTCAAGAAAATCATAATCAATTAAAAAAACAAGTACACAAGTCATTTTTTTATTTGATGTAAAACATTTATTACAATATCACAAAATTACACTATTTTTTTTTACAAAACACTCCAAATTAGAGTTGTTCCAAATTTTTACTAAAAATGCCAACATGCACAAGAATAAGAACTTCAATGTTCAAGAAAATCTCAATTGAAAACAATCCAAAAACCTTCTCCAAAAAAACCTCCAAGCATACAACATCAAATCAACCATTTCTTAGTAATTTTCACTCAAGCACAATCTCATCAACTTCCAATTCACCAAGTATTCTCAATCAACAAACCATTCAGCCACATCTTCACATAGCAGCATGACTCAACAAATGAAAAACATCGTGTAAAATGATAGAAGCAGAGGAAGCCAAAAAAAATGCTCAATAAACATTAGAATCTCCTTGTAGTAAACTCTTAACCCCTAAGTGCCTAAGCCTTTCCAATTGTGTTTTGACAATGAAAAAAGAGCATAGGTTTATAGTTATCCCCAACCCAAAAAAATATTTTTTTTTTCAAAATCTAACGGTATGGATGTCTAAAGAGCTTGCTTATTAGTGTGTACCAATTTAGAGAGCAAAATTGCATAGAAGTTGTGAGATTATAACAAGAGAAATACACATTTTCTATTTTCACTATGCCACCCTCTCCTACAATGTTTTAGAAATTTGCATATAAGATTTTTTGGGGATTGGAGGTGACATGACCAACTAAAAATTGTGTTAGCACACTAAAATGCACTTCCAAAAACCTTAAATTCAAATGAAGAGCTATCAAACTCATTAGTCATTACACAATCCACCTTGCAATTGTTGAAATGCAATTTTTTTAATAAGTAGAAATTGCAATTAACTCCAAATCAACATTTGCATGTTTAAATTTCAATGGTGAACATCATGAAAACACTTTACTCTTTCCATTGGGACCATTTTCAAAGCAAATGGATAAGAACAATTTCTTAGATCTCAAATCAAGTGAAATTGGCAAGCTTTGCTTAAAGCCAAGAAATCAAGTAAAGTTTGCAAGCTTTACTCTTCCACTAAGATACATATATGCCTTTGAGGACCTCTCAAAAATCCAGTATTTTCCTTTTTCTGTGAAAAATAAAAAATTTCAGTAGCTAACCTTTGCAACTACCCATAAAAAATTTCAAAGCGGTCATAGGAATTTAACTACCCATCCCAAAATGAGCCTGAAATTTCAGGTCGACCAAATTTGGTGGATGAGGTAGTTAGGAGTTAATAGTTGTACCAAATATTTAGATAAGAAGTTGGAACAAGAAAACTAGGATCAAGAGCATACTAGACTATGATATCTAGAAGAAGAAACTACTACAATAGAGGCATCACAATCCACACAACTAGGCAAGAGAAAACATCATCAAAAGAAGAGAAACATCATGAAACTTTACCAAAAAAGACATTGAGTGAGAGGAATTGCACAACCCACATAACAATTGCCAAAACATTCTCATTGAACATCCAATATAGTTGCACTCAAAATCACTTCCAAGAAAAGAAACAAAAGCATCTCCTTAGTGTGCTCAATCATGCTCATCTATTCATCTCTCTATCCAAAATTTCATGCCCCTTTAAGGACAATATTCACAAACTCTACATCTTGGTACAATGATACAACCAAATTCAATAAATTTAAGCTTCTACAAATCAGATGAATGACTTGACAAGGTTGGAATCATGCAATGCTTTAGTCTGATTGGAGTGGTCTCCTAAACCATAGTATTTTGAGAAGTAGTCATCTACAAGATAGTCCGTTAAGGCACAACCTTCGACAAATCTATAGCAAGAGGTTCAATGAGAATTAGCTTGTTAGACAATCAATATTTAGGTATTAATTAGTCAGTGTCCAAATAGCTAGAATAAATTGATTCAAAGAAAGGAAAAAGAAATCCTATTCCCGTTAGAATTTTTTTTGCCAAACTCATAAAACTTAATCAATCAACATCATGAAAATTTTCCCTTCCTAGCCATAAATTAAAGGAAACAACTAGCATCCATGCAATACACTCTTTCATGTGTTTAAATGTACACATTATTAATTTTTTTGAGTACATGGTGATAACACATGGCATAATAGGTGAGCATACTAATTAATGGGTGAGCGCCTTCTCGAAATTGTAGAACACTCTTTTATAGAAGATGTGAGTCATTGCAATGATCATTTATTACTTTCTTTTATAATAGTCAAACTCCACCTACATCCTTTATAATCTACCTACACTCTTTGCAATGCATGCTCTAAATTGCTATAAGCACCAATTTACCTACCCTTGGTAAATCGTAAGCTCAACTAAGTTCTTAGGGTTTGATTAAATGATTCCTACTTTTGGATGCTTAAATATTGTCCATTGTGCCTTCCAAGCAATGGATCTTTTTTAAGTACCTTAGTGGTCCAAATGAGAAAAAACCACTAAGTGTGACTTCCAATGCAACCACGATAGTTTTTGGCCGAATGGATGAGGTTGCTATAGTTTTTGGTGTAAGACACTTCAGAGTGGAACTAATGGCAAAACCTTCTAGAGAATTCTTTGCCCTTTTTGAAAACATAAAATTCGCCCCTATTCGAACTTTTTAGCCATAGTTATGGGCAAATGAAGTTTGACCGCTACTCGGTTCATCAAACTTCATTTATGACTTAAGTCAAGTTTCCTAATTCAAAATAACTTGAAATTTCACAGAGGTGTTGTGAGTGTTTATTTACCCACCTATAGTAAACAACTTGCACAACGGGTTCTTTTTATTTTGTCTTAATTTATTTCCTAATGGGTGTCTAAGCATTGTCCATTGAGCCTTCCAAATAATGAACTCTTTCCTAAATCCTAAGTTCAAAGAAGTTATTGGAAACAAACATATTCTCAAAGATTAGTCCTAAACAACATAGGGCTTTTCTACTAAAATTGTATCAATTGACCTACTTTAAAAATTAATAAAATTTAGATTATTTAGTAACTTACCTCATTCTGGAAGTTATTTTGCATGTTATTGTATAGATCATTGAGTTCTCCTTCAATTTCCATTTTATGCTTACAGCTTGAAGAGTGGATTTTAATTACAAGTTGTTTGGGTATGGCTATAGGAGATATTTTTTTTTTTCACTATTTAAACTTACTTATTCTATTCTACAAGTTCATTTGGAAGAATATGATTTTTGATAAGATTTTCACTAATTCAAGGCAACTTTCTAATCTATCCTATTTTCTATAGTTCTAATTGCTTCTCTAAGATTTCTTTGATTTCTATCTAATTTCTATCTAAACTCAAACCTTTTGTACTCCTTCATTCTATCATTCAACTTTGAGTTTGTGACCTTTAATCTTTTTTGGTGTAATTGCTACAACTTCTAAGAGAGAAAGAGTAGTGAGATTAATGTTTGTTGCTACTTCTTTTCAAACTATGGTGATTTTTTCTCTCAACCTACTCCTATGGCTAACTATTCTAGTTCTATTCTAACTTATTTTGTTTTTTGTCTTTGCACCTCCTTATTCCTTCTCTTTTATTCTCCCTAAGTTTAGTCTACCTTTCCTTTCTACCCTAGTTTCCAATTTTTTTTTAAAAACAAACAAAAAATCAAATTTTCTTGAGAGGGGAGGAAATTAAATCCTCCCCTGGCCCTAGGGCTCCCTTGGCTGGGTGAGCATCTTTATTGGCCGAGCTACCTAACTAGGCGGGGGCCTCCCAGCAATTGGCCGGGGGCTCTCTTCCATAGCCGAGGGCCTCCAGCTGGCAGAGGCTCCCAGCTGGCCGGGGCTCTCTAAGTGATTGGGGCTCTAACGTTGCCAGGGGCTTTCCAAGCGCAGCTCCCCTGTGGTCGGGGCTCTGCTCTAGTACCTGACAGGGCTCCTGACTACGGTTTGTCACAGAGACTAGCCTTTGGCTAGTCCCTGTTTTGTTTTATTTTTATTTATTTTTTATTTTTCCAATGAAACTTCTATGATAACTAGTCCCCCTCCCTCCTCATGGAACTAAAAAATTTGTGAGAAAGAGAATTTGATGAGATTTTTTTTATACTAATTAAATGAACTTTTTAACAATCTTGTTTTTGAGGTATTTTTCTACAACTCTAAGGTTCAAAACTTCCCCGTGGTTGGAAACTTTCTGCAAACTATTATAGAACTTCTAAATTTTGAAGTCAAAGCTCCGCCGTATTCCCCAAAACCCACTAATTTTCTATCTAATTCTAAAAATCAAAGTCAAAGCTTTGCCATGTAATGGTAAGCAAGGAAAATAACACACAAAGATTTTGACAAAAGAAAATTAAAGGAGGATAAATCAAGAGTATTAGTACAAAAATCATAAATATAACAGCTAGAAGTTTTCTCTAAACTGCATCGCCAGTTATAAAGGAAGAATCCTCTCGAGTTAGTGCATAATACTCAAGTCCTAAACAAGGACTTGAAGGAACAATAAATATACTAAAATAAGAGTTAGTACAACAAAATACTACCAAATTTCTGCCAAGAATTTGAAAACCAGTACAAAGACAATAAATAAGACTTGGAGGGCCCCCAATGTCCTTCAAGGCTTACAAAATAGAAACAAAAGGAGCTTGAAATGCTTCAAAAATACCACGTTTACAACTTTGACTCAAAAATGGCCAAAAGTTCACAATTAATGGACCAACGTATTTACAAAGCCAAAATAATGGCTAGAAAGGGTGATTTGAGAGAAGATTGAGTGCCCTTATATACTCTTTCAAGGGCACCCACCTCCTCTCATTTCAACATGATAATCTTATCAATTAGGATTTTCATTATAATTTACCAATTTTGACTTTCTACGATGGTCCATTTTCTAACTTTTGGAGATTAACTCCAAATCACAAACAGATTGTGCCATTGGTTTCAGAAGGCCATTTTAAGATTGTTAGAACCCCGCCCCTTTTTCTAACTTCAAAATTTCAACAAAACCTAATGCCAACTTAACACCAAAAAGGGTTAAAAATTCAACTTTTGGAGTTTGACTTTTTTGAAAAAAGTAATTAGCCTAGGCTCTTAAGTAGGTGTAGGGGAGTAAGAAAAGACCTATCTTTGATCCCATTCCACTTTTGTATGCTCCCAATCCACTGGTCAACTCCACTGTAATCTTTAAATTTTGTCGATTGTTGAAGAATCTTGCAAGTTTAGGTTCTTTTGACTATCGGAATGTCTTGAAACTTATTGGAGCGTCTTATTAACATAAAAAAAGATATTTTAATTTTTAGTGAGATTTTACCACCACTTGGAGAATTTTTAAGAATTTCCCATCTTAAATTTGGGTAGCTAATCGTTTGGAAAGGCATCTTCTGACTATCAAAAAATTCCGAAACTTTTTGTGGAACCTCGCATGGAATCCCAGAACACATGTGTAGGCTCATATTTTTATTCTACACATCAACCTAGGGGGAACATAATCCACCCCCTTATTTAATTATTGGTGGCCAAGGAATCTTCCACATTGGAGGAAATCTTGGCAAACTAACTTCGCCGTTGTTTCTTGGGCATGGTTTTAACTCTTAGTCACCTTTCTTGGACCAAAGATTCCTTCACGGTCCTGTCTTGATATTTGTAACATCTGTAAGCCAATAATTGGGGTTCCGCTATTTTGTCAATGAAATAGGAAAACTGGAACCTATCTCTGGGAATTGACCTATGTGCCTCACCGGGGTTCCCTCAACCAATATTAGCCAAGCGATGTTCTTTCTATGTGGGATTTTGAACCTAGTATGCTCATAACTCATAATTACCACAATTGATTGGATTCTAACTTATTGACAAGTGGGATTTGAATCTAATTAGTAAAAGCTCTCAAAATATGACCAAATACTATATTAGCATGTAACACACCTATTTTGGTTTTACACTGTTTTTTTGGATTTTTTGTACTATTTTTTACACTTATTTTTGCAAAAAAAAAGAAGATAAGTGAGTCCCCGGTGACAGAATAAGGGCTCACAGGTGTCTAGAGGCTTGTCTCTACCTAACTCTAGATTTTGGTCTTAATTGGACACTTCTATGAACATTTCATCAAAACCTATGCTAAACTTCATCCTCCTTCCTCTTTCTAGATTTTTGGTCTTTCCCTAAGTGAAGAAGTCCTATGAGCTCCCCTTAACTTGCTCCACATGCCTATAGTCCTATTTTCCTTATTGTGCTACTCAACCTTCTAAGATTTTATTAGGCTCCTTTTGTGTTTGAGTTTTGGTTTAGCTTCCATCTAATCGTCTATTACTATTTTCAATAATTTTTATATTTTCTTCTTGTATCTCCTAATTCTAGCTTTCTATAGTGGTGAAACTCTT
The DNA here is from genome assembly GCA_963920665.1 of Straminergon stramineum. Lineage (NCBI taxonomy): Eukaryota > Viridiplantae > Streptophyta > Bryopsida > Hypnales > Calliergonaceae > Straminergon > Straminergon stramineum. Next base: position 21,533,467 of record OY987271.1, read on the forward strand.
ACTAATCCAACTTTCCTACTAAAAGTTCTTGATGGATGAAGTTGGATCACTAGTTGGTACTCAAAATTTCATCCGCTAATTTCTTCTAAATTACTATTTGGAATTGACTTTTTCTTTTACTTGTGGACTCTAATTAATGGCCTCTTTCTATTCCTCTTTTTTTTCCAAAACTTTTTGTCTAACTACTTTTCATCCAAATGAAGCCCTAACCTTCACCTAGCGATAATTTCTTCATTTTCACACCAATTTGGACGTATCTTAAGGTTTTGGAGAGCCACAAACCTCCTCTCTAAGTTTTTAAATTCAAAAAACGACTTGACTTCTAATCCTAGGGGTCTAACTTGGAGCTAGGCCTCAGCTAGGGTTAATAGTTGTTAATTAGATGGGTTGGGAAGGTTAAGGAGGGGTTTAGCTCCATACCTTAGAGCTAATGTCATTGATCATGCCTCCTGGGGGTTCTTCCTCCTCTGCCATTACTTCCCTTGATATGATGCAATCGATCGGCATTTTGAATAAGCGGTGAGTCAATACAATTCTTGATTCTTTCTACTTCTACCAACTTTACCCTCTTTCTTTCTCCTTCTTCCTATTTCTTTTCTCTCTATCCTATTCCTCTTACATCCTAAGGGTGGCCCAACTACTCTCATTCCACGTTTCTAGGGAAAATTAAGAATGTGTCATTGTCTCTTACACCTTGAACTACCTCTTACATCAAGCATCTCGATAATCCTCTCTCTCTAATCCAAAGGCCAAAAATTTGGTAGGGGGATTCCCCTTCTCTCTCAACTTCTTGGCCCACTTCTAGTTAATCTTCATAGTCTCCTCCCAATTGCCATTCCTCCTACTAATTCTTCCTCTCGCTCCTTCCATATGTGTCCACTATAAGAAACTTGAGTTTTTTTAGACGTCATAGAAAACGTCATGGGACATTGACTTTGACATGGAAGTAATCATCTTTGATGTCACCTAAAATTTGTTATAATCGACAAGCCAAAAATGTGGAAAAAAACATCCATTTTGAGCTTGATTTTTTCTAACATCACAAGTAACGTGATCTTTCAAGCTTCTCCAAATGCACCATGTAGATTCCACATAAGTGCCATGTGGGCAATGAAAACCATGTGGTGTTTTTTTTCCATTCAAACCATCTCTAATGTGGCACTTGACATGGTGGTGGGAAAAGTAACGTGGCATGCCTTGTTAGCAAACGTTTATGTTGTTAAAAAATTTTGGTGTTGCTTTTTGAGACGTCAAACTAGACATTTTGTAAGACATCAACTAGTGTATACCCTATTCATAAAGCAAGATCAACAAAAAATAATTATTTAAAATAAATTTGAAAAATAAAATAAAATAAACAAAAAAAATTACAAAAAATTACCATCTACCATCAAGAGATTTTTTGATGGTAAAATGAACAAATTACTTTTGTGAAAGTTGGTGAGAATGAAGGGTAAAAGGGTCATATTTATATCCATCCTCTATCCATGGTGAGACAAAATATAAGGGATAATTAGAACATGGGAACTTGATCACTGTACATGTCGATGTTGTTTTAAATGTCTACATGTTGTTTCAAGGATTTGGATATTATTTAAGACATTTTGATGTTTTTGGAGACATCTTATATGAAACACAATTCTTGTTTTCAATATCCCATATGGATTGTTGCACTTCCTACCACCCTACGTTTATAAAGACCAACTCTTTTTATCCATGATGCACATCCATATATTTTCCTTTTTTCATAAAACATGCCACGTAGCTGCCCTTTCCCAAAAAATTTCACATATGGTTAAAGTTTTATCATAGACTGTAGTAATTTTATTAACTTACCAAAAGTCAAAATAGAGCTACGTGTTGACGTGGCAATCTATGTTTTCTGGGACGTCACAAGAAAACATGACCATGTTTTTTCTAACATCACTAAGAACATGTCTGTCTACAATGACACCTACTTATTTTTCAACTTACCTGCTTACGTTTTCATCAACATCAAACCAAATTCACTCATGTAGAGTTGTGGATGTTTATTGTCCAACGTAGGGTGTTTTAGAAAACATGTTACATTTTTTCGAAACAACACCAAAAACGAAATTTTCTTATAGTGGTTGGTCTTCACATGATAGTCCTTTTACTTCCTTTTCGCTTGTTGGTGTTGGTGGGGGATGGAGAGTTGGCTTCCCTACTCCAATGCTTGTCTTAGGGGAGGGTCAAGTCTTGCTTTGTATTTTGTTTTCTTTTTCTCACCTAGTCACCACCTTCTACCCCCTAAACTTCTTGAACTCTTCTTGCTCACTGAACCCCTTGAATTCCCTTTCCTTCCTGACTCCCTAGACTCCCCTTATTCACCCCCGACTCAATAACCCTAACGAACCCAACTGAAGTCCCAACCCTAGCGAGATGACTAAACCCCTGACATCCCATTGAACCCAACTAAACCCTTGACACCCAACGAACCAACTAAAGTCCCAACTTTGGCGAAGTGACTAAACCCCTAACAACTAGTGACCCAACTGAAGCCCCCTAACTCTGAAGACCCCAATTACACCCTCAAATTCCGGTGAGTTGACTAGACACTCAATCCAATGACCCAATTGAAGCCCTTCAACATCTAATAATCCAACTGTAACCCCCAACCATGGAGACCTTGACGAGACCTGGACCTGGATATACTTGGCCTTGAAGGGTGCTGGTGGGATATTGGGGCTAGTCTGAGGTGTTGGTTTAGAATGATTGTCTTTTTTTTCTCTTTCTATCTATGAGTACTTTTATGCTAAGGGAAAAAGGAGGAAATATATCTAATTTTTATTAGTTTATATAGCTATATGCAAGCACTAAACGTGTTCTCTTTTCCTTCCAATGGTCACCCTTCAAGATCGACTTGAACTTGAACTTGAACTTCCTATTTTGGGAGGCTAAACTTTGTTCGTTCTTATACACATTTTGGAAACGAAATTTTGGACATGGAAACCATGGGGGGGGGGGGGGAGGTTTATCCATGATGCAACCTTAATACACAACTAAGATTCTTCTACCTCTTAGGGGTTCAAAGCTTCACCATGGTTTCCACTTTTAATACACAAATAAGACTCTTTCACCTCTATAGGGTTCAAAGCTCCACCGTCATGGAAGGACCTACCACCTTCACACACACTTGGTTCACTTTATAGACTACTAAGCTAAATTTGAGAGACAAAATAATACCTAAAAGCCAAGGATTAGTGATACGTGAATTAGCACAACAACAAACTTAATCAAAAGACCCCTCAATGCGGCATCACCTAATTATATGGGGGGTTGCTCTAGGGTTAGTACAAGGACAAGACACGGAAGGAGGCAAATAGACCCCCTCAAAGGGTAATACAACTACAACTTCTCGAAGGCTAATAGGAGCAAACCCTCCCAGCTCTAAATGACCCAAGGTAGTTAGTGTGAAAGACTCAACATGAAAGGGACCCACAAGGTCTCAACAAATCTTGAAAGAGAACAACAACAAGCCAAAAGTGCCCCAACAAACACCGTTCCAAGGTTTTTGGCTGAAATCGCCAAAATTCCAACATGAGTTGGATCCAATGGATCCAAATACAACAAATGGGCGTGAGTTGAGAGGAGAAGGGGTCCCCTTTTATACTCTTTCCCAATCACCTACCTCTTCTCATTCATCTAAGATAACCCTATTACTTTGGATTTTCATCCTTATCCTCAAAGGTTTTCACTTTCTTCCCTGGTTCGTAAACCTAATTTTTAGAGATTAACTCCAAATCACAAATGGATTGTGTCATTGGCTTCAGAAAGCCATTGTTTTGTCTCATTGAACTTTCCACTTCTTTTCTTAACTCCAAAATCTCAACAAAACCTAATGCCAACTTAACGCAAAAATCGGGTAAAAATCCAACTTTGGGAGTTCGATTTTTCTGACTAAAGTAGCTAGCCACACGGCAGTGGCTTTCGGCATCAACGGGAGGGTCATGTCATGTCACCTTCAGCACCCGGTACGGCGCAATGCGAAGATCATGTCCGGCATTGCGTGGGCGCGGGAAAGGCTGGGATATGGACTGCACCCCGTCGACGGGTCAAGGGTGATTGGCCCCGCAGCGGAGTGTTATTCGAGGAGGTCTGCCATGGCTGAGGAAGATGAGGTCGCCAGGCCGCGCCGGATGCAGAGCCTGAACCTGGATCCGCTGGGGATTGCTGAACTGCATGACTATATCGCGGAATTGCAGGCCGAGATCCTGCGGTGTGAGGCAGCGATCGCGAAGAAGAAATCCCACCGCAGCGCCGCCGACAGCTTCTTCAAGACGTAAGAGGGTTCTTGACGACGTAAGAGGGTTCTTGAAGACGTATGAGGGACCGGCTTGCGCCGGCCCCTCTGCGTCAATCGGGCTGGTTAGGCGGCCTTCACTTCAGGCTGCGCGTCGTTGGCACTCGGCTGCGACGTGATGGTCTGTGTGCCGGTGACCGGCGTTGCCGAGATCGAGATGCGGCGTGGCTTCAGGCTTTCTGGTACGACACGGCGAAGGCCGACATTGAGCAGGCCGTTCTGGAGGTCCGCGCCGTCGACCTGGATATGATCGGCGAGAGCAAAACGACGTTCGAACGAGCGGCCGGCGATGCCGCGATAGAGCAGCTCGGACCCGCCAGCATCGGCGGCGGACTTGCCGGCGATGACCAACGTGTTGTCTTTGACGGTCAGTTCGATGTCATCGGGCCCGAAACCGGCGACAGCCATCACCAGGCGATAGGAATCTTCGCCGGTTTTTTCGATATTGTAGGGGGGATAGCCCGGCACCTCGGCCTGGGCGGTGTTCGCCAGGCGGGCCAGGCGGTCGAAACCGATGGCGGTGCGGAACAACGGGGCAAAATCAAGAGTAGTCATGGAAAGACCTCCTGCGAGAGCAAGGTTTCAAGTTTCGGATCGCCCTGATGGGCCGACCCTGGGTGGCCTCCGGAACCCCGATAGGGCATTCCGGACAGACCAGACTTGGAAAACCGCCCCGTCTGCTTCAAGACGGCAGGGGGTGAAAAAACCTATTTTTTTGCGACGCCGAGGCCGGCGAATTTCTTGTTGAACTTGGCGACCTGGCCGCCGGTGTCGATCATCCGCTGCACGCCGGTCCAGGCCGGGTGG